>CAJDSM010068243.1:6753-16826 GCA_903981925.1 Ostrea lurida | reverse complement strand
AGTGTCTTTTAACGCTCCTAAGAAAAGTTCATTTCATTGACTTAAAAATCCCCAATTGACTTGTTTTCATAGTCCTCATGCAACTTCACATCATAGTCTTCACTTTCAACAATGGCTTCATGCAAAAAATTGTAAACAAAAATCAGAAGGCATCAGAGATGCTATAGCCGAGTTGCAGGTAACATTTTCGAAGTTTTTCTGTCTGGGCAGGTGAGCCATAAGGCCCTTGGGCGTATTTATATAAATATTCAAAATTATCAAATGCAACACTAAATCATCTGTACGTTGAGCCCATTAGGCCTGCGCTTTAGAATGGCGGTTCGACCTCCGACTAGAAAAATCAAACTTTTGTTCACGTAATAAATTCTAATCGTCATAGGTTGCTTTAACCCACCATCCTACCAACACACACACCAATGATTATTCATTTATCAGAGTTAAATGAATAGTGATCATTAAAATTGAATTTCGTATCACGGTGAGCCTCCATACGAGCGGCCCATCCAAGCTTATAAACTCTTCAGATACCAGATAGATGTAGTGAAAGGCTAAAACAACTTTTGTAATACAACTGCTGAATAGACAAGAATGTTTTTCCGTTAAAGAGTTTACAGGAAATAGATAGACATTAAAGTCATTGTACGGTCACAGGTAGCCATATAGGCCGGTGGTATATTTTTGATACGGTTTTAGGCATAGACCTCTAGGATTAACAAGTGCAACAAACTATCTTGTTATACATGTCTTAACTTTCGTCTGCTCTGTAAACTTTTTTAAGGCTCCACCTGAGCCCGAAGGCTCAAGTGAGCTTTGTCTGTCCGTCGTCGTCTAAAACGTTACAAATTGTTTTCAATTGTTTCGACGTCTTATGAAAAACCGACATGGGTTCTAAATTCAAGTATCCCAAAAACTTTGTTATACAGAATCATCACTTGGGTTTTCACTGGTGGTTCAAATGAGACCAGGGGCCTTTGAAAGAAAGATAATCAGAAAATGCAGAAAATAGGGTGGTGTTCAAATTTAGAATCTTTCTCATGAAACCCGTGGACTCAGAAGCCGATATATTAATAGTGAGAATGCTTCCTGATTGTAGTGGTACTTCCAAGTATTGTTCCATATTATGATCCCCAGGGGGGTACGAGTGGGGCCTCCTGGACAATAGGGATAATCGTTATTACTATGACTTATATTGGGATAATCTTAAAATATTTTCTCTAACAACATCTGGGCCAGAATAAAGCTGCGAAAGAAGGGTGTTGACAGACAGATTGTGAGGGATTTGCCCGTAATTTCTGGTACCTTCTGACCGTAACTGCAACCTATGCTTCTCAAATCTTCGATAAAGATCGTCTGTGGTGAACACCATAATATAACTTGGATTACCCACAACACAAAGGGCAAGCATATATTTTATGTCTTGCATCAATATTGTTCCCCACTTAATATGTTTTATAAATCGGAAAAATTAAGACAGATTTAATTTGTTAGTCGTTAATAGGGCATTTTGATCAATTCAATAGAAGTTTACACAGTATTCGCTATTAATACCGCAACCTGAAAATATTGACATTTTAATTGCAAATTTCATTGGATTCGTTTAGAGGATTTCATTGTTCTAAATATTTATATTCGTTTAGTCTGCTCTTATGGGTCTTCAGGGGAGATTATTTATTTTTCTCGGAGCTATAGAGATGGTTTTGCGAACGCCTCTTCAATAACCTTTATTCATGAAGATTTCGGATTTGTATTCAAGGAATTCATTTGGTTATCGATGACTTGACCAAGCGTGTTTTTGGGGATCCATAGGGGAGACAGTGGTGCTGTGGTACTCTGGGTAGTGTGCCCCATTTTTTACTATGTATCGGAAGGGCTGCATTATTCTTTCTTCGGGATCAATTTTCACATCTACTGCTGGATAAAGATCAAGTCGGATTAGGGTATTATGCTACAATTAAAATCAGTATGTTAGAAATGATCTATCAATTGGCCCTGGCTCTGGTATTGTGCTCAGAGACGATTCTTTTCGTGCGCTCTTGCTCCTTCGCAATCAATGTCATACTACGGACTCTTGTCATTCGGGCCTTCTCTGGCTCTTGAATCAAAAAGTAAACTTTTGAACTTATCGTCCGGTTAATTACGGTGGCTCCGGCGTTCTTCTCCGCATATTTTCAGATTTTGGTGGAGTCTTTTTGCGTTGCTCAACTCACGGGTCTGATCGGCGCTTCAGTCGGGCTCGTCAGCAGCTATGGCGACATTTTTTCAGGCTCCGGCTTCCGAAAGTTATCATGCCATGCGGGCGTTCGAATAATCAGGCCATCCTTATTCTCGGAATTCCGAGCTTTCGGGGTGATGTGTTTGATATAGTAGATCCATTATATTCCTATAAAGAACTACGAAGGCTTTGTTTTCAGTTCACGATTATTATTCTATTAAGAAGAAAATCTAAGAAATGTAAAACAATATGAACTTATTCTTTTCTTTTTTTTGTTAGTTTCGACCGTGTGTTCATACCCTTCACTAGTCCGGATCTTTCTTATACTCTCGATTGGTTATTGGAGGTTTGGTTGTTAAACTGGCGGTAAACTTTCTACAGAGCATTTGGACCGACAAACTGGCTCGGGTTTTCTTTGTTTTTACGATAAAGTCAATAGGGTTCTCTCTCTGTGTAATATGTAACATATCCCTTCCACGGGAGTTTGGAGCTCATACGGCCAACTTGCTATCGGAGTTTAAGTAGTGTCTCAATGTAAATATTTCAATATTTTCTTAATCATGTGATCGGGAACTAGAACTTATTTTACTCCGGTCGGGTAAACCGGTTCCTTACTCATGCCTACAACTCAATGCGTCGTTTTTGGCATTGATCAATACTGAAGAATTTCCATATAAATCGGCAAACAAAACTGTAGGCATTGGAGTTAGTTTGTTTTATGAGAAAATTTCAATGTCATACATAATCCTAACGTGTATTATAACTACCTCAATCATGGTAATTTCTTATAAATCGTCACCTTTGATAGAAACAAGTACACATTATAGAAAAAAAACTGAAACAAGAACTCGACCCTCTTCACAGCTAGTATATGTTCCAATGAATGGATTTTCATCTTCGCTTCCAACATGATCAATGTTCTTGTTTGTGTCAATCATCTCCACTGTGTATGGTCTTCGCTTAAGCGTAGCTTCCTCTCTTTCGTCTGAGTTACCTGTCTCTGTCAAGTGTGCCTTTTAATGTAGGTGAGCGGATGGGAAGATAATGTGCCTCGTTTTGGAGTTATGTGACGGTATGGCGAGTTGGCTTTCCTCGAAATCTTCCAATTGTACGGGTTCTCTGTGCTTTGCCTTGCTCACTCTTTCACCTTATCAGAGGCGTTAACTTTTCAGATTCTGTTTCTGAAACTTCTCTAAGATCTCGCATCTCCTGTTCAGCATTCTCCAATGCAGCATCTTGAATAGCTTCCTTTTCTACTAGTGTCTCTAGATCTCGGTCTCTAATGTTATGTTTACACTTCAAGCTCCCATTGTTATGTTCCAGTGGTCTTATTTTACTCCTCACCTCGTGCATTGTATGCGCCATTCTTTCCCATGTTTATATATTAACTCCTCAACCTCGTGCATTGTTAGTTTAAACCGCACAGAGTTAGCACGAGTCTTATATTGTACCACTCAACCTCACTGTTTTGCGTTGTTTATGAAAAATTGTGAAGTTCCATGGTAAAATGGTGATGATGGATATACTGTAATTGACTACGGTTTTATAAAACCTTTGAGATATTCCAGCCTCAATTCTTCTGGTGCTACTACTGAGTTAATTTAATTTCCAGGTGATTTCTCCTTTCAGAGAAATTCAACTGTAATGGCAAATAAATCTCCTTCAACTCTCGTGGATGTTATCAATCGAGTGATTGACTTCTATTTTCTCCAGGTGCGGTAACTTTCATGTTACCTCCTCTCTAGCCCATGTTATCTATTCCATGCTCAGTTCTTAGTTTAAACCTCATACAGATGGCTTAGTTGTTTATGATCGGAATAAATTGCTACTTTGTTTCCGTGGGGAATTTATGGGTTGGCTTTACCTAGGATGCTATCTTCCTACTTTCGGCTCATTGGCTAATGACTCTTCCCAGTGGTTTTTTTAGTAAAACCTAGCATCGACCCTGTTACTGACATTTTCGCCAAATGGTTCTTTGTTTCATATCATTTACTTAGGCCCGCACACCATATAGTTATCGTTCTGTTGTCCTTTTTAAGTTTTTGAGCCTTCCAAAACAAATTCCCATTTGTTAGAGTTTTCTCAGATAGTAAATAAAAGCGTGCGTCCCCCATTTTCTTATTCTTACAAGCTCTATACTCGCGCTATGTTATCGTTCATCCCAGTAGGTTTTTATTTTTGGCCCTCGTCCCATTGTTTATTTTTCCAGTGGTTGTATTCGTTCTTTCTCCGGCGCGGAGTGGCCTCGGTATCTGATTAATTCCCCGGGTTTTTTCTTTGTAGCTTCCTCAAGTCCTCCAGTTGCTAAGATGGTTTTGGTTGTTGTACCCGCTGGTTATTTATCTCCTCACTTGCCCTGTTGGTCTCATTCTTCTTCTTTGCTTCACAAATGCAACCAGATACATCAGCGCAACTATGTCTGGTTTGGGAGCAGGTCAGTGACTTCGATGGGGGAACATGACTGAATTTGTATGGTTACCGTATTTCTCTATCATCAAGTTATTTAATTAATATTTTATTCGTTATTCACTTGTGCTTTTGTTTCGGCAGAGGCAAATCACGGCCCATGGCTTTACCAAGTGGCTTAATATAGATATTTCATATAGATAT
Source organism: Ostrea lurida (assembly GCA_903981925.1). Taxonomy (NCBI): domain Eukaryota; kingdom Metazoa; phylum Mollusca; class Bivalvia; order Ostreida; family Ostreidae; genus Ostrea; species Ostrea lurida. Next base: position 12,004 of record CAJDSM010068243.1, on the reverse strand, counting down.
CTTATAAGATTCACGATGGCATCAAACCCAGGTTGCATCTCCTTGGTGATACCAAATCTTGTCGAGCGAATGGATACTTGCACACAATTTCTATAAAAAGTTGGTTATGGCAGTGTGCATCAGACCTGATTTACAATATTGTTGATAATATCGTAGATACTTGTTCAAAACCATTTCCAAGCACGGACGTAATGACTCTTAGCAATTGATTAGCTGCTATACTCCTTCTACGAAAGCTGCTTTTATATATTACTCATCGGGACCCATCTGTTATATACGTGTCCTCTGGCTTATGCACCTTTCCGGCTGCAGATGATCATCCTGCTTCTTTCGTTCGTCGAGCAACCTCCAATATATCCTGGTTCCCCAATATTTTTCAATTCCAACACAATTCCTTTGGAGACCATTACTCTTACAGTGTGCTGGTACTCTCATTTGCTTTTTCTGGTATGTCAGTTGCCTGAAGTTCTTGAGCACAAACTGTTGTTACCAAAGAAGGTGATGCATTCATCCCTTAAGAGCAACTAATGGGGCCAGAGTTATGATGTGGCGATGCGTGGAATATAGTTATTACTCAGCTCAAAACCGAGGGTTTTAACCTAATTGGTCACATTAGTACGATGCCATTCTTTGCAGAGGAATTTTAAGCCATATAAAGTATTTACAGAGGCGGTTTGCTCACTTAGGGTTCAAATAAGGACTTCTATCCACTTGTATATTTTGCGATTTGACCATTTTTTTTGCTCTTTTCAAACACTTCACACATATGTTGTTCCTTGATTCGATAAACAGTCGAACATCCATATCCGTCGAAAACTGATGAATATTCATCGCTTGTTCATTCCTATTGAAAATACCAAGGGGGATACTTTGAATTGGAATTTTATGGAATCCCAACACTAATTTCTAAAGTATTGTTTGTACGCTTTCGTTATCCGGTAGTCCGGATGGTTCGAAAACATTATGATTCTGTTTCTAAGTCCCACTGTTAAGGCTATCATTTTTGATTTATACGAGGTTTGCTGTTGAATTACCAAATGGGGTAAATGTTAAGGCGACGTATTTAAATTCAAGGTGAGGGTCGGGATAATTGTGATTCCTAACATTTTTTTCGTATTTCTTAAATTATTGTTCAAGCAACACTTCAGGTCAAGCATGGGTCTTCTTTGAAATCATAATTTAAGGAAAACAATTAGTTTAAATAACGTCATCTCGATGACCAATGTATATCAATATTGGTGATTTATTCATCTTTTATCTTTTCTTCTTTTACTTTTCTTACTAAAGTTTTCGATGTGCAATTTCTCCAATGAATTTGGTATCTTTTCATTCCACTAATATAGGATAAACCAAGATTTTTGCTGTTCATGGGTATATATTAGTGAGCAGCGCTCACAGTTAATATAAGAGTATACTGCAAACATGTACTTGTAGGTCATACGTTACCGGGTATAGATTATTTTGTCGTCATGGAGACTGTACGTTATGTTCATTGAGCTTGTGCTTGGAATTTTTGTTCTATTGCTGGCATGTCTATTTGATAGTAGATAAACTAATTTCACTCCTGGTACACTGAGATTGTCGGGACCGTAGGATTGTAGGATGATTACCCTAGTAGCTATAATTTAACTAGCACTATTTAAAGGGTCGTAACAGTGAGGGTGCTTTAAATGCCAAGCCATCTGCCCTTAACGAAACCACAGACTAGGACCTTGTTTTTAAAGGTCATATCTAAGACACCCCCCCCCTGAATCTCGCTTTTAAATTGCTGAGCCATTTGGTGACAGGAGCAATCCCCACTAAACTCCTATTTGTACCCCCCCCCCTTCAATACACACCAACCCATTTTTTCCTTCTGAATCTATCAGCTTTCTCGTATAATGTTTATGACTAAAGCTTAATGAATGTCGTTCTAACTCTACTTTTCTTAACTATTTCTTGGAAATTGTTCAGCGAAATGTACCCTTTTTTTGTTATTTTTTACATTGTTTCTATAGATATTTGATTGATATCGTTACTAATGCAATAGTAACCTAATTTATTGCCATGAAAATGTGTCTAATGTACTGTTTAAATAATGTTTTTTTCGATATTCTTACACTCAGAGTCTGACTAAAAATTTAAATTTTTCTGTACTAGTATAAAATTCGGGGTTTGTCCTCTATTTTTAGAACTGGAGTGTGATCTGGATTGCCTATTGGTTGATAAGTCCAATTTTCGTATTTATATGAGTCATCGTGCCAGACAGAATTTATGCCCGAGTATTAATTAGTATTGAATATACATCGATGGTGGTTTAGACCAGACACGCAAGGTTTAATTACTAATGTAATACGATACTTTAAATGTCACGGTAATGTATTATAATTTATTGTTACATATGATTGAGGGAGTTTACTTATATCCGCACATAGCGGCAAATGAACTTACTTAACATCCACAATAAACTTCCAATCCCTAAGTCTAATAAACAAAAACTAGACTATCTTCATATAATTGGTATTGATAACTATGGTTGATTTACATTGTTGCTTTGGTTGTTGTTAATAACTTTAGATGAAGGCAGACCTATTTTTCTTTCTTTTTTATGCTTTCTTTTGTTGTATGTGAATATGTTTCTTTGTCTATAATCCTAGGTAGAATTATAATATCACCCTTGAAAAAGAGGCTCGTTATGTTTACAAATATGGTGACTTGAATGCTTTGTTTAAAAACAACTATGCATTCGCCGTTAGTTTCTTCTTGCGACATTCGTCATTCCACATTTCTTCCCGCTTTACGCATCACCCTTAATAATCAATCCCGGGATCGGTTTTTTTGGTTATAATCTGCCTAAATTTGCCTACACAACTAGATTAAGGACCAAACAGTGTTGAATACTACCAAGGATATTACATAGGATTAACTTCCCCGTAAGATATTAAAGGGTATTTTTTCTCTTGTTTTGTTTTGTGTTTTTTTGGGCATCATTTGCAATAAGGTTCTTACTCCCAATTCGGATTTTTCGCTGCCGACTCAGTTACGTGATAACAAATTCATAAATTTATGAATTTTTTTATGGGTTATTCCCATAAAATTATCAAAACACATACATTGACAAATTTAACTGGTACAATAATATGCTGACATGAAGTTGGTGATCTTTATCCTCCAACGGATGATGACAAGCATTCGATAGGGTGGAGGTGCCTTACCTGCTGATGATACTAGCTAATGTAACTTATTTTTTCAGATGAATAATTTCCAGTAATAACTTAAATAATGCCTCAGTCGACAGTAGCGGTACTATTTTGTTTCTATTATTTTTTGGGTTGTTGCTTACGTTACTTTATTTAAGCATGTTTACATGTTATAGCGTTTACTTTTCAATATTTCATTGTAGCGCATAATATGATTTTATCAATCATGAACTTTATAATCAAATCAACCGGTTTATTATTCATAAAGGTGCAAAATCATACTTGAGATGAAAACGGGAGCAATGTCAAAATTGGTGGACAACGACAAGTTGGTGACGTTACATCGCGCCCGGAGGTTTGCGAGTTGTGCTGCCTTAAATCTTATTAGCCGGCCTCACCGACAATGGGGTAATCCCTGGGGGCTTTATTTCCTCCTTCTTTTCTCCCAGCTTTTTTGGATTTTTTTTGCCACTTCCGTTGCTGTTTAGAAAGTTGTTATCCCCTTTGTCAAGAATCCTGTACATTTCCTGGGGATTACAGTCTGTGGCTTTTTGTTAATTATCCCGTGTGTTCCTAACGTCGGTATAATTTAAATTGTCATAAATTATGAACTACCCAGCCTAAGTCCTGATTCTTAGGATTGGTTATTGTCCAAGATTCACCTTTATAACAACAACCCTCTGTGGGCCTCTTTCAACAATCTGCGAAATTGAATACTTTGGGAAGAGAGGGAAAAGCTCCTACGTCTTCCAGTACTGATTTGAATTGCTATCCTATTTTATCCTTGGGAAAAAATGATTAATCATTTTATCACCATTGGTTTTGGAAGACATGTCAGCTCTTCTCATTTGCTAACTCGTCAAAATAAACCTAGAGCACTGGATTAGGTAACATTACTGAGGTTCGCACTTTTGGTTTCTAATTGACAAAGCCAGGGGATAAACATCTAGTATATTAATAAACATAACCTATTATACCCAGAGTTTTCTACACGACACACCTTGTACAGCACCTTACACCAAGCTCCATCTGGAAATTATTTACATGTGATTGTAAATTTCTGAGGTTAAGCATTTCCTTGTGTTCTCATTTGGTTCCGCTTAATACAAAACATGAGATTTTACCTATTTCATGCACTTGATCCACCATTCCTCCATGCATTTACCAGTATAATTCTCAAGGGATTTGTATATTTCTATAGAATATACAGGTTTGAGTTTGATATTCAAGTCAGATCAAGTCTTCCCAAATATTCCTCTTCTTAGGCCCCATGTTCATCTCTGGTAGGAATTCTTGGACGGCAATTGAATTTTTTTGCCATTTCCTGTTTTAAATTAGGTCTTTTTCTCTAAAGTGTAAATGCAGCTATTTATACTGGCACACAACCTTTGCTCGGTTTTTCTAAGCTAATGATGGCTTGTCTTATGTAATTGTATACGAATGAGTACTTGTCTGTCTAAACTTTAAACTCAAATGAATTAATTATTTACACTTCCACACGATTTGTTCTGTTTTTAAATTCTTCCATTTAAAGAAAACTTGCCATTTAACACAACAATTTTACAAAACTGCACCAAAAATCAATTATAACAGTTCCACTGATACTGATGATCTGTTTTCTAATCATTCTTTTATGACATTGTGTGGGAAAAATTGAAAATACATGGAATCTATATTCCGTCTGATGTATCCATTTACTTTTTATCTATTAAGAGACCATCTGTACCTAGCATGGGATATAATTTAGTGTCTCTGCAACTATCTTGTGGTTTAATTCATCTTTCAAAAGTGAGATTTACTTGTACTTTTCATTCTATTGACTATTATTACTATGATTTATTTTCCCTTTTCACTAGTTGAATTAAATCACACCTGGGACTTCTTTGTGATGGTCATATGGGTTTATTGATGTCCGCACTTATGAGCTTTTATGTCTTTTTGAGTATTGCCTGAATCATCATGTTCTAAAACCATAAGAAATATGTAATACAAATTTGACGCGATTATTCATTATGTTTTTAATTGATATTGAATATTTATTTGATGTGGAATATTTAATGTGAAATGATACT
>CAJDSM010068220.1:570-23300 GCA_903981925.1 Ostrea lurida | reverse complement strand
GATATCTATTGATCTGTCATTTTAAAAAAAAACACGTTATTAAACGCCACTTTAATTCTACGCACAAGTACTCTGAAGATGATATTAAAGCTGGAGCTCCTCACTGACAATATCTTTGTAGTCTTTGGATATCTTCCAACAATCTGCTGGAATTTCCATTGCGCTCCATTGTCAGATGACCTGTTTTTATATTCTTACGAGGCAGAATTCAAAAGCTTCTACATGAGAAAAAATTTCTATCGATGGCCTTGGATTCATCTTTTCAATATATCGACGGCGTTACATCTATTAACAATAATAATTGTTATTCATATATACCAGTGAGACACCTCAGAGACTTCCATGTCTGCTGCTTTATACGGAATATTTATTGAACATCAGACATTAAACGGCAACTAAACTCCAACTTTACTGTATGCATAACCCGGGTTACCGCATTTTACCAGCTTGCTCCTCTAATGCATAATGTGGGAATGAGATGAAGGGTATCCTATATATTATGGTAAAAGGCGTAAAAATTCCCACTCCACAGTCTATGGGTGCGTCCTCACCGTGTGTAATGAGGTGATTTACTTCGAAATACGCCATAGAGCTTGTTCTGCCGTAATAATCTTGATTTTTAGCTTTGAGTTGGCAGGGGCCGTACTTCCAAATAGTTATTTAGACTGGGTATATCATCAAGTCCAAGATTAAATCGAGGTGTTTAAAGTCAGAAGCTATGCAAATATTTTTCTGGTCGTCCTATACAGAATGTTGACGATGCTAGTTTGCACCCATACAAATGTATTGCCATTTCGGGTCCAAATGTAAAGGCAAAGATTAACGAACAAGTGATGCAACTCTCTTGTAAGATCCTAGAGATAGAATACACAAAACCAAGAGTTGGGCAAAATCACCGGGGCCTAACGCCTGGACAACACCAGACGGTGGAGAATTCAGAGAGTGCCTAAAGGAGTGATTTTGTCCCGACGTGCTTTCGGCAGGTCCGAGGCAGATTTTTAAAAATCATTCTATATACAATGTGCACGCGGCTAATTTTAACTATCGGATTTACTCCTATTTTACCTGACAAATATAATTGATTCCAACAGGCGTAATGTTAAAACCGGTTGACCAGGGGAATCTCGCCATTACCCTACTTTACCCGGAAACCACTGATCCTACACGTACTGGTGTAATACAGGGATCCGCTTGAAAGTTGATAAGCCCAACTCCATGTGGGGTGTAATAGTGTATTTACTTTGGGACTAAGATATTGTATCGAGCGGATTCATCTATTATATTTGCCTTTTCACTGCTCAAGCAACACCTAGTGGGAGTGCGATTGTGACAGTCCTTATTAAAATGATAATGTGTGCCGTGTGACTAGAAATACGAAATGAAGCCACCAAATAAAGGGGAATAAGCATGTTTTCACTTATAAAATTTCGACTCAAGGGGCCCTAGCGACGGAAGGTATGTAGTACCGGTCCAGCAGAGGAACCTGCTTAAACGTACCTCCCCGAATTGCGATCCTCGGTGGATCCTTCTACACTCCAGCAGCTCTCGCACCTAAATTGTCGAGATTTGTCGTACGTGGTTTGCCTCGAAGAGCACTCGATGTTGTTGTAATATTGTGTTCTGCTTGCCTGAGATTTATTGAGATTCATGTATTTACCCCGTTTCCTTTAAGACACCAAGTGTTAAGCGATTGTCGCCATTTTTGTAAAGTAATGGCCGACGATTTGGGGTTTGCAAATTCTGACGAGAGACGAGGCCTATGAAATTGAGTGATATATACGATGTAGTATGCTATAAGACATCTTAACCAAGAATGAAATGGCAGAACGGGACATACAAATATTTGTTCAATTGGTGGGAGAATAGGTGCAGAGGAGTGTAATCCAAATAGCTAGTTAAATTTCAAAGTTATTTAACCCAATTTAGGTATCTCGCATTACACATCACAGAATCTTTGACGATGAATTACAATGAAACAATGGAGTAACATGTGCTTACCTACAATATCATAGTATGGTATAATCAGATACCTGAACAAAGTTATTTAACAATTGCATGGCCGTTTTTGTTATTTAAATTAATGCTATAATCAATACCCATGATGTTTTTTGTGGTTTATGTGTGACTCGTGGGTCTTTTAAGCATCGAGGAGATAGCATGGCCACTACAGAGTTATGAATCCTGAGTAGTAAAATAGACTTATTAAGACCAAACATTTTTTAAAATGTTGTATCATTAGTACTGATTTTTCCTATCCTGAAATAAAAAACTTGAAACCATGATAAAAGTTATACTTTTATTAGGCGTGGGTTGCAAAGTCGACCATTCCCCGCTTCATTCCAGCAGTGGTGATAATGGAGGCATCTAAGCTTGGGCGGTTATCGCTGAGTAGGTGTTACCTACTATGGTAAACATCAGCAACCAGCAGACAAGGTCTTGCGTATGTATCTTTGTGCTGCTTTATGATATCGTAACTGTGAGACTACCCTGCACATGGTGGACGTGCGTGGTGTAATAACTCTAATCTATTTTATAAAAATAATTGAATGAGCATCCGCAACTATGGGCATTAGTTGAGAGATTTGGAGATTAAATCAAGATGAAAAAGAAAAACGTGTTAGATGTGTTTCTTTTTTTAAAATATTGTCGGTTGACCTTTGATATTTTTCTTGTTGTTGTTTGGCAATAATGTCGGGCCTACCTAGAACAAATAGTGACGATTTCGTACATTGTACACCGATTTGCCCGTTCTTCCATCTTTGTTTTGTCGTGCGTGTGATTTGGGTGGGTTTTTTTTGTCGTTGTTTTGTTTGTTTGTGTATTGATTTTGTTCTTTTGCTGGTGTATGGGAAGTTCATTTGGGGGAAAACAGGAGGTTAATGGGCCTACGGATTGTGGTGGGTAGCTTCCGTACTTCATTCAGAACTACCCAAAACTTTGGTTCTGAGATTAGTTCCGATATCTTCGGAGGATTGCTATCATACGTTACTCATTAACCAACACTCTCATAATTTATGTTATATGAATATGCATCTTACTCCAACCCACCTCAATCAAGTCCAAACAAATATCGGCGGCAGTTAAAACAGCGATATGCCAAGGAACCGTGATAAATCGTAATAACAAATCTATAGTTTGCTTAGCCGCGACAGGACTTACGGTAAAAACATACTAACACCGGTGTATATTATTTCTTACGAGGGTCAATGTTTGAAACTTGGAGAAATTCGATTTCCATTCTTCTCTGTCTTAATCCGTTCGTCTAAGACTTTCCAGGTAACTTTATCTTGCAACGAATTTTTTGTTACAAGATTAATATACACTAATACATCACTGTAATTGGTCGGGACTGCTGCCATTTAAAAATGTCCAATACATGTCTGATGCACTTTGGGTGCAGTGCCTGATTCCACGGTATATCGCAATATTCCAATGAGGAACCCCATATATTCTGGTGGCAGCTGAGCAGTTGAGATCATAGTTTTTATGACCAGTTGGGTACTTTTCAGTGTAATTTATCGAGTGGTATTCCATCATCAGAACCTCCGAATGTATGATGAGAAACCACAATTAGAGTTTGCGATGACTACTTAATGAGCAGACCCATATATACTCACCTATGAGTCGTACACCGAAAATGTCTGCCATACTTGGTGCTCAAACCACTCTTATAAATTGTGGTAACCTATTTACAATGTAAATTTAGATCAAAATGGAAATTTAATTAAATTGATGGGATAATTGCGACGACACCCCTGGAGAGTTCAGCAAGAGTCCTATACTATGCAAAAGGGCAGGGGTAATTTGGAGGGGATACTGTTTAGTAATTCCGCCTCGACCGGTCCTCCATAAACACTATGCCACAGGACATGGCTTGCATATGGTTACGCTCTAGAATGACTTGACACTATGTAAGCATTGAACCACTCTACAGGATAATTTTGATATTGCATATAAATGAAGAACGAACTGAGGTTGGCTGATAAAATATTTCTCGACAATTCAAAGTTACTCCTCAATAAAGATCAAAAGTCATATAGGAGGATTAAAGAGCCAGACATCCTACCAAGACCATAGCATTAGTCACTGAATCCTTTCGAAATTTATAGGTTTTCTGAAGCCAAACGAAAGGGTTGTTAGCGTCACACATTGCTAATGAGAGATCACTATCTTGATTCGAGAGATTTTATTAACATTTCAAATGCTTGGGTCGGCGTACGATTTCCTAAGACATTTGTCCGTTTGAGAAGCACCGCACTGAACTGTGATGAACCGAGGCTAGAGAGAGGAAATAACATTAATTATTAGTCGAAATGCGCATAGCCGGCCTGGTGGCGATATAAAAATTTGGATTTACCTCGGTCATGAGAGATCGTAAGTGGAAGGGTATGATTTTATGAGGTACCTTGGATGTGTGAAAATAGTAAATGTGATCGTGGTAAATCATAGCATGATACTCTACCCCTAATGAGATGTCAAGTCTCATGGCTGAAACATAGTATTATCATGAGGAAATGTATCAAGAGTTTTGAAAATCTGTTGCGGTAAAGTGTTAATATTATGCTACACGTCGTGCGATTGAAATGTGAAACCTTGCTGGCATTCTTTGTGTACCCACTTCTATAAAAAATGGAAGACCATGGGCATAATTTACGGTTTGTATATTATGAAGTTGGGGCATAAAAAATTGGCACCTAATCATTTAAATCTCAGGGCAGTCCCTCACAGCATGTTGAGATTTATGTGGAGATATATTAGAATAAAACGGAATATTTGTGAATTGATTGGATCAAGGTAAACTATGTTTACTTCACTTTTTGTTTCACACATACCTACTCATTAAGTTATGATGAATTCATATGATAATGGCATAAGAGAATACCGGAGATCAAGAATAAAATGTGCAGGTTCGCTAGTAAATGTTAAAGATACGTGAGAAACTGATAGGCTTATGCTAACGAATGAGGGAGCATAGAACACGGCCATCGCTTGTGGATAGCTGTAACGTTTCAAATCATTTCTATCTAATGAATTGAGGTATCGAGAATAAAGATCAATTTGGTGCATCTACTTAGGAAGAATATATAGCATGTAGGCTACTAGTGGAAGAATATGTACTTGACCACATTTACCCTATTAACTCGATATACCGAGGATTGAGAATTTTAGAGTCATGTACCAAATTAGAAGCATAATTAAAAATAGTGAATTTATTAGTTAATAAGTGTCTTGTTTAACGTAGTAAAATTTAATTAGAATTCTGATTAGAGTTAACGAGAGACTGAATCACAAATAGAATTGTGTGTAAGGGATAATTCTACTCTAATAATACCCGTTCTTTTTTACCACTTATGAGCACTACGGAGGCGCATTGCAATTTTATAATTCCATCTGTGTTCAAATCTAAGCCTATTGACATGCGGTGAGGTCATTATAATAATTTCAGAGTTATCCCCTCTCTTTTAAGGCTCACTGCCTCTAATTCACCATAGTGATTCATCACTATTAGGGTTCGTTTTTCCAATGCGAAAAAAGAGGGGGAGGGCCGAAATAGTATTAATGAAAAACGAAAAAAGCTACAATGTCTGCTAGGGAGGAATGTTTGATATGTACTTACAGAAATTAGTGAACAGATAACAAATACATGATAATATAGAATGGACCGCTCACGTGGGGCGTTACATTGAAGCATAATCATAAGACTTATGACAAACTGAATATTTACCAATCGAACTGGTGAGTAATTTATAGAATATTTTATCCACGTCTAAGAGCGAGAGTAAGCAAGAGTAGACAAGATTGAAACGTCCACAAATCGAATTTGTGTGCTATTTTCGAAATTAAAAGTTAAAATAAAACCCATAAGTCGCAGAATAATGAGAGCGCTTGAAGAAATCACAGGAGTACCATCAACTTGTGCTTAGCAGCACAGAAAGAGACAGCGGCCCAAAGTCGGTGTCTTACACCAGCAAAAGGCAGCAATGTTGGAATATGATTAGCGTAAAACTGAACGATGACACCCTGGGACTTCAAGAAAAAATGAGGCTTAACCAGTTGAAATGCTAGGTGGGCAAGAAGTTTTATTTTATGATAGTACCATAAGGTGCACCTGGGTCAAATGTCAATACCTCCTGCTGACCGCCAGACTAGTCGTAGTTTGAAGTATGCCAGATCTGCTAATATCGCATGCAAAGGGACGCGTCTTGGGAATATATGACACCAAGCAGTCCAGAGGAAACTCCATCGAATTAGTAAATTGTTCATCGGGTGCCACATACCATTATTAAGCTATTAAATTATTACTTTTTTCATGTCAATTCACAAATCTGAAAAACCAAGAAAATCGATTTTTCTCTGATCAGTTGAATAACCAAAGATTAAAATCTTATCATTTATTGATAAACATTCCATATCTGCCTCCGTAACTTGAATATTTTAATTGAACCATTGACATTAACGGCAAACAAACTACTCAACCTCTATTATGACAAACGGTGAACGGATTTCATGCCTTTCTTCATCGTCAACTTACCCCATATTTTGCTGTAGCAAATATTTGCGCTAGCTTTATCATCCACGCATGCATTATAAGTGTGATGTTTTACTTGTCTCAAAGTTATTCGATTACGTCACAGAAAGCTTCAGCGAATATTGATCTAAGTTTTTGATTCGAGCATAGGCTACTTTACTAGACAAGTTGTTGTTTGCATAATGAAAGAAACCCGTATAGTATGGGGTTTCAACAGTCCTAATCAGGTTAAAAGAATGACATTTTTTCGTAATATTCCATGGGTCTCCCGTTAATATCACAAACAATTTAGTTTACCAATATGACTTATCAATTGAGTCAAAATGCTGTTCTGATAAGTGTTTCTTACTCATTGTTAAGAATGTTGTTTTTTAGTTCCGTTATAAACGAACGAGAACCTTGATTTGACTACTGTACTGTCTACCGTTTTACCCCTGATCAAGACTATTAGGTCTCATTGCGGGTGTGACCGGGAAAACACAGGGGATGAGCTTAATCCTGACGACTATACCTAAATGCTCGTGGGATTCAGACCCATGATCCCACCTTCTTGGTGCGTTCCAGGGGTCCGAATAATGTTTGGGCCCAATTCTCGTTTATTGGTATTATATTTTAATGAGCTTACGAGATTGATCGCTGTTCGTACTGATCTTTGCCTTTACAGTATTTTGATTTACACCTACTTCTGGCATATTTGTAGTCCATAACTTAACTATTACTGAAGTTACACTCAGGACTTAGCACGTACGTCAATTTTTCGTGGAGGAGGAAACAGTGGGCTTGTGTGGAACATTTACTAGAATTCCAGCAATTTATCTGTTGTGTAAGGGGTTATCTTTATACAATGAAATTATTTAGACTGTCATGGACAGTTATTTGATATTGATATTTCGGCTTCACATCCTCATCTCTTGTGCGACAAGTCTCTGTAGATTAAGTCCATAGTTTAGTGAAGATACAACCTGCAATAACGTCTCGCCTCTTTGATTGTGTCAGGTAATTGTAAATAATTGAAAAAGCAGAACGATAATTGTGATTAGTCAAATTAAAGAAAATGCAATTAAAGACAGTGGTATATGTTCTGTAAGTTAATATTGTCGATATTTTCGCTTCAACAATCCTTACGAACTTATCTGTAAAAGTCTCTTTGTAATATCAATTTATCATAGAATCAACCTAGTTTTGTAAAATAATTTAGGACAGTACGATAATGTATTTGTCAAGTAAAGAAAATCGCAAATCCCTCAAACATAAGTTAAAATATAGTATAATAAAATATAAAAAGGGGAGGCGTTTCTTGAACTAAATCTATAATTCCACTAAAATAGCGTGTTTAACTGGTGTAATATTTAATGCCAGTTATTAGGAATAGTATCAAATAAAGATATTGAAAAATTCTTTTACAACATCATATTTGTACGATGCACTGAAAACTGATCGTTCAATGGATGATACTAAATACATCGATTTTATAATCTGGGTGCCAATGAATTTCGATAGTTCAGTAGTATCCGCTACATAATCTAGTCTTTCGACAAAATATGTCTCTTTCAGTGATTGCCTCAATACCGAATGTTACAGGAAATAAAAGCCGAAACATGAAAGTAAACTTCAGACTTTTATAAATTAGTGAACAATGTAGTGCCTTAAGAATGGGATAAGCCAAATAATCTTTCTCGAAGGTCAGAGCTAATGCACTGGGGGAGTGAATGATGAAAATGGAATATTCCTCTATATTTACCCCACTCAGCACATTAAATACATACATTCAAGATCTTCCGTATTTTCAAGCTAGTACATTTAGAGCGCACCACAGTATTGTAGCATTATTTTAGCATCCGGAGGTCCGGTGTTGCCTACACTCGTCTCTAAAATGTTTCCACATGTATGGGAGTAGCGTTCTTCCGGATTATCTGATTCACCTGTATAATTGGGCGAACATAAGTATCAAGTATGATGAATTTTAACCCTTTTTTTCCGGATGTAGAGTTAATGAACTTAATAACCAACGCCGTGACTTCGCACTGTATCATGTTGGACTTTCCATTTATGACGCTAGTATTTTAAGACCAACGTTGGACAATTCCCGACTACGTCATTCACCATAGGGGGCAACAAATATAACCTTAAGCTTGTACTGAACTTCGTTCGTCCATTCGTATTACATTGATATTGTATGCTTAGAAACTCATTATTTCACTAAAAAACTATCAGGTATTGTAATCCAAACCACAGAGTCAAAAGTCATGTAGCGACATCGTGCATATACATGACACACCCGGAGTGAACCCTGCCCGGTGAACCCATGTGGAGGTGATCTCAGCGGGTTGGCATGGCGCTCGGATTCGGTGAGGTGGCTTGCATCCGACAATTGAAAAGCCCGTACTGGCGTGGAAGTATCTTGTTTTAAAGATCCACAAAATCACGCCCGACACAGGGTTTCACGACATAGCTTATTCTGCACGAATCTATCAGATATTATTACTCAACCTTACGGAATGTGACAAATAGGTCCTGTTTCAACCAGGTTTAGTGTAACCTATGATGAGAGACAACTATCGTGTCGGCGTCTATTGAAGTTTAGCAGACTCAAATACGTATGACCGGGGTTGTATGGGGCAGTCGAACCACCTGGACTCAGATTATTGCAAGGTGATCAGCCCTATTCAATATCCCACCGGAACATCTTTACGACTTCTCTTCCAGGAGGTGCTCCCACATGGGAGCGGTTTCTGGCCCCACGATAGAATTAACTGTGCCCGTTTAGACAGGCCCTCGCACGAGCGGATGGGGTAGTAGCTATCTTTATAATATAACACAACCTCGGCTACAGCCGGAATCTCCCGGGCATAACGACCGCGACCAAAGTCCCTGTTTTTCTCCCGCCTGCCGTGTGAACAACCGCTACTTACTACCGTCGAAACAAAGGCATGGGTGGATTAATTTCTACAGGGTGTTTAGTCCAACTTTCAGAATTTATTTCCCTGGATGGGCAACACACATACAATATCTCATCTCTGAGCACCATAATATGTTACCAAGTCCTTTACGTGTCATGTGTAATATAGAAAAGACGTCAATAAAAACTGATGCCATAGCCCTACGGGCTTACGGGCTTCATCATCATGCTTTTTCTCTGTGTAATATTCGGATAGCCTCCTTTGGTAGGGTCGGATTGAAGAAGTTTACTCTATGAGTTTGAGTTTGTAATAGGACTTAAGGTGTTAACAACAACAATTAAATATGCAACTTTTAGTTTTCCTTGTAGCACGATCGCATAGTTTGGCAGGACCCACCCTCTCTTTTCAGGGGAAACAAACAAAACCTGAACTATCCGTAACCCCGTTAGAGCTTTAATACTTTTCTATCCAGACATGTCCGAATTTTGGGGGACGTCTCCTTTCTTCCAGCATTTATGGATACATTTTTACGGAGACCATATTAACACGGCTAAGAGAATACCACATTACCAGGCATTGAAAGAGAGCATTCTATTGATTATCCCTTACTCTGGTAAAGGTCACTTCTGAAAAGGAGTCAAACCCTCCTTAATCTTTCTAAGACCTTTGTCCACTTTCTCAGGGTCGACGTAGGGGTTGATGTGATCGTTTATACTTATTTTCCATTATTGTTTGGAGGAATCGCAGATTCTATAGGCGCCTCGGCATGTCGCCTACAAAAAACTAGGTTGACCATAGGTCCTGCTTCTTCGCAACTAACGTAAAATGCCCGTTCGCTGTTAATGCCTCAGAAGACACTCGCAACATTCCGATCCGGGGTTGGAGCCATGTTCTAGTTTTAATCTTTGTCATCATAACGACTTGGAGACCGTGGCCATGAGGTAGGACGAGTTGACCTACAGCAGAGAAAGTTCTCCATGGAATGGTGTTGTACCAATTGGTTTTATTTTCCCTCATAAATCTCAGTGACCTATCCTCACATGAACTAACATTCCATGTCACAAACAGAGCACCACAGCAATATCCTCAGCCCACCGAGATTTCAGAAACGAACAGTGAGCAACGTATCCGGAGATCCTCCCCCCTTTTGCGTAGCTTAGTTTACACGTTTGTTAGGGGGCGATCCAGACAAAACACGCATAGCATGCTCGGAACTGTTGCAATGCTAAAGAAACTTGCTGAGTAAAGTTAACATTCACCATACAATTCTTACACATAACAAGAGTTGGAAATCAACACAGGACCTCTGTAGCCACTACCCTCTTCCACCATTAGATGTTGGGGCAAGATCAGCGAATTGCGTCGTCCAAGGGGCACCAATCTTCCAGCGACCTCCAGTAACATTTGTAAGTAGGTTAGTCCGATCCTGGCTCTATAAGCAATATGGAAACCGCAGACCAAAGTTGACTACTCTATAGGCAATCCGGCGAGGAACAATTCCGGAGTCGAGTATACCAATTGCCCACTGTTTTGTAATACTCTCTGGGAAGGATGCAGAATCTCCTGAGCGGTGTTGCTTCTGAGATTGCTAAGTCGAAAAAAAGAGTGTCGTTTACATACCATATATCAATATTGGTGGACTTAGAACAGATACCCCCATTGAGAGTCGACGGCTGAGGTCTAGCATTGTCGTGAGCAATCAAAACCCAAAACCATAAAACATGTATCTAGATAATTCTTCTGACTCGACAAGCTTGAGTCCCCTTTTCGAATGACGAAAGATGTTAATCAGTATTATATCAAAGAGCACCTAGGGCATGTGTGATATCGCGCGATGGAGTCCACAGTGTAATAGGTGTGCAATTATCATAGTCAAGCGTCTAAGAAACTAGAAACTGACATATGTCCAGAACCAAATGATAGAACCCAAGAAAATGTATTTGGGAAACGGAAATTCAAACAGACCCCGGACCACACCCGGTTCGAGAGAACTTATTTGGCTAATCGAGGGTGGCATAACGGTGGGCATGGGAAGTTGCTGTTCGTCCTCTCTGGAAAAGGAGTTAAAGCCACGCTTCCGCCTTACAGCCCGCTTGCTCTCCTTCGTTGAAAAACTCGGTTCACATGCCCCGCCACGATGTTTAGCTTCGTCAAATAAAATAATATTTTTGCTTGTAGATTATAATATGGAAAACCAACTCGGAGCCGCTAATCCTATATCTCGAACATCGACAAATAAAATCTTAAGAGGCACAAGATAACAGATGGGTCAGCTTTGTGAGTGTTAAACATCCAAGAAAACTATGAACGTCGTGGGCTCTAACCACAATTCCCGATCGGCTAAAAGGGGTAAAGGCCCCACGAAGGTGAATCGGTATCCCAGTAAGATAAACGGAAATCGGTCAAATTAATGAAATCTATTACAAATAAAATTGATTTTCTGACCACAAATCATCAAGTCTCGGTGATCAACCGTTATCTATAACCGTTTATCACATGGGTTGTGCTAAAGAAGTTTATGGACACTCAGACTTGCATTGGTGCTAATCTACACCGTAAATTGGCTATGCCAGGACACCACCAAAACTAATCAGAAGGGCTCGCCTTCCAACACCTCCCATTCCCGCCCACGTTACAGGACTAAAAGTAGTGCTTCAAGGGCCCACCGAGCCTCACCCCAAGGCACAAGAGCAGGGCGTCTTATTCGACATTCCAACCCCTAACTCCATTCACTGTCCTAATCGAGAAGAAGCGCTCCCCAGTCCCTACCAGAACGCGGACCCCATACGAACCCTCTGTCATGCATGACCAAATAGGAGATACTGCCCCCCTCGCTCACAGGAGCGTGATCTTTAAATCGCGACAACACGGCTTCCCATTACTGGCCTCCTCTCCCTCCCCTACCATAGCGCTAGACCCAACCAATCTCATACACCCTGCCCACCCACCCACCCCTGGCCTGCGCTCACCTCATGCCCTTCCCCTCCGCCTTCCGACTCGATCCCCGGCAGACGCGACACACCACTCCGGAAGCCGTATCCAGCCCTTGCTCCACCTTACACGCCACTTCACCGAAAACTACACCCATCACCCACTCGCCGCACGCACTCCCTGTGACCTGTTGCCCACCCCACACTCCACTTCCCTAATACACAGCCTTCTCGACCCAGAACGAACACCCTAACTGAATACAATGCCATAAAAACGTGAAAATGAACACCTATATACATACCAGCAAGTTATCCCGCTGCTGATCTAAAAAGTCCGACACCTAATCCTAGCCTCCATAGCGGAAAAACCTCCGCTTCCTCCCGCCGCCGCACCACTCCAGACCCCACCAATTGGCCGGCGCGCCTGCCTACAACTTATCATGTTTGAGCTCCTCTGCTCAGCTACCTTACCTGAGCTCCGTGGAACACACTCACCTCCCATAACCCGGCTCCAGCTGTCATCCGACTTGCCATATCTCCAGCGGCATCACTCTCTGCTCTCATGGAACAACCAGTTCTCCGGCCATATCCGCAAGGCACTCTCAGCACAGTCCTCGCCCATTCGACCGCAAACTCCCATCATTCGGAATTTCTAATTTTTCTCCCTTCTTCACACATCTGCCTGGAATCTGCACAGTTTCTACCTTCCTGTTCTAAAACTGCTCATTGACTCATCCCTCTAATCCCCAAACTACGGTATCTACTCGACTACTCCAGGATCAAGCTCTTAGCTCTGCTACCACGTACCTCGTCCTCGCGACTCATATCACTTAAGCCTCGACCACACGTTCAGCGAACGAAGGTATTTGGAGCCAGCCCACACGCTTGATCTTCTCATCACTCCCACGAATTCCTTCAGGCTCGACGTCAGAGCGTGGCCCACTCTTCGGGTCAATCCTATTCTTTAACCCGACCGCCACACTATCATTCGTTCTAAAATCTCCAAAGTAATTTCCAACATATTAATACTGTTCACCGTCTATAATCCCTGACACTCTTCTGCGTATGCACTCAGAATAAGCCCTCCTAATTCTCTCGCCCACTTTACATCACCCATACCTTATCTACGCCAATAAAGTTCCACAGGAAAGTCCAGAACATTGGAAGTTTACCTTTGGATGCGTTTGCCTCCTAAATAATCAACATTACATTTTAATCTTCCGATACCCCACGCTTGCTTTCTCACAGCCGCTCTAAGTTGAGACATATCCACTTTGACACACTTCACTTTTTGTTGACCAATCAAGCGTCCACATATAAGTTCGGCAGGGGTAAAAGTTTTTCTCTCAAATCCTGCGTTTCATTTCCCGCGGGCGAATCAACAAATTTACTTCCTTCTCAATCTATCTTGGCGAGCACTCCATATACATTGATGGGACAATGGTCTTCTAACACGACACTCATCACCCATCCACCTCTGGTCATTGTGCTAACCATCCGCTTCACATTTCACCTCTACAACAACCCTCCACACGCCCCACCCGAAATTGTTGTAGCTCCGGCTACCCTCTACCCTCCCTGCACCCCCAAAGTTTGTAATACAAAACAGAAGAAACCGACAAAACACTCTGGGCCCCCAAATTTCACCTATCCCCCGGCCTGGGTCGCCGGATAACGTCACCGTCGGAACACCGTCTCCTCCTTGATTCCGTCAATGCAACAACTACACCAGGCATACAGAGCACCAAGGGCAAGAATCGATAACCTTATCGCCCAAGAAGTTTACTGGAGTACTCCACTCCAACTTTTGCGCGCGATGAGTGCTACACACCTGTAACGCCGCGGCACGCCCTCCACCCTCAAGTTTCAACTTCAATGGGTACGCTCAACACCTCTACCACAATCATCACACACCTACCCTCTATCTCGTCTAACTCATCGCACCTACTTGGTTGAATGGTGGGAGGGGTCTGCTTTGGAAGATAAGTCGATAAAATGATGAAAGATTGTGGTTGCTTTAGAGAATCAGAAGCACAGTTGTGTGTGGTGAGGGGTGAAGGGAAGGGTGAGCGAGTTATGGAGCTGCGAAGGGTCCAAACTTTTAACTCCTCTCTCACTAACAATCTCCATCCTAGGCAAAAGAGCCTGCAACAATAAAACCCCTCTGCATTCTATATTTCTGGTCAAATAATCCATAAGTATCCTATGCTGCTCTGAGGTTAAGTATTAGGGCTATACTGACTTATTCTAAACCTCAATTGCATCTAACGAAATCTCAAATGAAATACTTGTAGGGCTAATAGTGTACGCGGTTTGTCTTGAAAATTATTCGTGAATTCGACATGTAACCATTACAGTTGGGGGAGGGGTGGGGGGGGGCGCACGTTGAAACGCTGTTTTTGATTGTTTGTGCATTGTACTTGGAAATAGATTATTGGATACTCTTTCGTTGGTCCTTGTTCAATGTTGTTTCGTTGTTCGATTGGGGGAAATTTTTCACCCCCGGATTATTCGAACCCCGATGTAAATTCCGTGTACAAAAAACAAAAAAACAAAAAAAAAGGGGGGATTGGATATCGGGGGGTACTTAAACCGAGTTATTATACTGGTATGAGAACAAAGTACAGAGCATGATCATGTTAAATACACAATTTTTTTGTCACATTGGCTTTTAATATAAAAATAGTTGACAAAATTGTTATTGTTTTCAAAACTTAACTTACATGATTAATTTATGATAAGCTAAAACAGTATATATTAACACGCTAGATCCATTTGAACATAGGTTCTTTATATCCTTCTCATAAAAAATAACTCTGGTGGTTAACCCAAGTTTCTGGGGACTTTTCAAAAAATCATATGAGTGAAAATGGTATGAAAAGGATTAGATCATAATGTTAGAATAGAGACAAAATAGGTAAATACTTCAACAACAGGACTATATATTTTCAATTACAAAAAACTGAAAAAACAAAAAGAAAAAAAACTGTTGTAACGCGGGAGGAATAAGATTTTTTTGAACATAGAAATGAGGAAACACTAGCTCATAGAAATGAACCTCATATAGAGAATTTTCTATATCTTATTCTCTTAACGGAGATTCTTATGCTCATTAAATGGATAAGTTTCTCTTTCGGGCATTTTACATAAGATTCTTCTTGGCCGTATCATGACGCAGCAGACCAAGGGGATAATAAACTATTCCATTAGCACTTTCCCACTTGGTGATGAGGACTCTGCACACGCAGCTCTATCCAGTCTATACCATTCACAATCCTATTATCTAACACGGTTAAGCTTCACAAATGTATGAAATAAATCCAATTAGATACAACAATACATATATAGCATTTTTATGTATTGCACATCAGAAGTTTTACTTATTTCCCGTTAATTAAAATAATGTTTCAGATTACGCCTTTAATATGCTTCATTGCCATACAATATTCGGAAGGTAAATTTATTGTTTACACCGCGATGGGAGACCCATTGATTTATAAAAGTGTCATCACTGCGATAGATTAGTCAATTCATCACCGAGTAACATGAATATTCCTCGCTTTTGGGACCAGGCTAAGAAACTTGATCCGATTTGTAATAAAAAAGATCACAATCCAATATCGAGAGGGGATGCCGATATAAATCAATTCATACAAGGTTTGTCTTCTGTGTTTAAAAGAGATCCCTTAATTCACAACGAAAGTCATGTATTTCGATATTTGGTTGTTATGCCCTGTGATTTTTTAAAAGAAAAATTGTTGTATGTTTTTTTTGTTTTTGAGCCAACGCGGGAAGGGGAGCGAGGCGGGGGCTGGAGATAACAAACTTTAAGAGCGATCGAAAAAAACATATTGGAATATATAATTTCATTCTCTCGGATCCCCATTTCATTTTTAATTTATTGTCTAACATCCTGTCCCTATATGGTGTTGCAGTATGCCTTAAATGGACGTACTGGGTAAAATCATTCTTTTTTCGGAAACCCTTTAGTTCGGCCAATTATCCAACGTCCGCCAGATTGGGAAAAATTGAGGAGAACAAGACCCTAGCTTTTTGTTTGAGTGTTTGTTTGAGGAGCGCAATATGAGACGAGCATTCCTGGCGTATGCATTCTCTTTAGTTATGGGTGGGAAGCGATCCAAAGACAGTGGAGCCGGCAGACAAAATCTCATAGACGTACATCAAAGTCTATGGGATTGACTCACTCAAGAATATGTTTGTGCGGAATGTCTAAATAATTACGAAAACTAGCGGGAGTGGTGTGTGAAAATTAGGCAGAAATAATATACTTCTACTTGCTCTTCAAAAATGGACTGTTTATCAAGCTACGAGCAAAAGGGTCTAATATATTGAAATACTATATCAGTAACAGGTATATCTATTTTCTTAAATAAAATATTAACCGTAAAACGAGAATTGAGCCGACACAGGGGATGCTGTCATTCCTCCTAAGGGAGTCACTCGACCCCGATAGATAACCCACGCCTCAGTCGATTTAACATCTAAACTTCCCAGTGATTTTCTATGGATGGGTAGTTCGTACGCACAACCTTCTCTTATGATTCTCTTAGTAATTCCATACATAAGGAATCATCAAATTCAAACCAGGGGAGCTGGAGATTGTACTGTAAGAATGGCCGAAATATTTACGACCTATTCCTTTGGAGCAATAAACAAAATGGCGAAAACTGGGACTACAAAAGAGGATTATTCGTCCATTGCATAACGAATCTGATTCGAGGACCAGGGAGCAATGCTCATATCCCGCCTAAGGCGCAGTCGCCACTATATAACGTAAAATCCCACGTCTGTATGTATGAATTAGTCTAGCGATCACTTAGAGGGTCGGTAAATTTTGTTCGCTCCAATTATATGGAGAACTCTCAAAATAAAGAATGTATATATATCACCCTAATAGGAAAATTTTGAATGATATATAACAGTCGTAGCCAGAAGTGATGCCAAGATTGCACTCTCCTAAACCTACCGACTTGATCTACTCTCACATACTAGAATATTTCTGACTACAATATCAACACACTCCAGTTAGATAAGATGTGTCATGCACCCAAATATCTTAATTGTTGAATTCCAGATAACCTATAATGAAAAAATTTACATATGTATACACCTTCGAGGAGAGAAGGCTCTAAACAAGTCCCCTCCATGGCATCCTTATAAGAGTGCGCGCGACCTTATCGTGTATATATCCAGGGGTCCCTTGTTTGCCAATTTCTCAATCATTAATTCACTACTGTAATGTAATTTATGATATTAACTCGAATATCCGGTGCCAGGGGGATATACACTCACTATGGTCACTCCTCAATACAGACAACAGATCCTAAGTGCTAATACCACTCTGGTAATAAATTTCTAGTGTGGTCCTGTCTGTTATATCCAATTCTCGCAAATCTTTGTACTAGCCATAATAATAATTTAATGTTATGTAGTTAACAGGTCAGGCTTTATGCTCAACCTTCTTTAATCACAACACAGAGAAGAGTTGTCCAGTAGTAATCACAGTCGTCTATAATCTTCCGAAAAGACATTTTTGCGAAATTTTCTCTCTAGTATTGACCATAACTGCACTGAGACATAAGAACTACAGATGGCGCGAACCAACTTATAACCTTTTTTCACCCAACCAGTTTCATCGAGAACTAGCTAAACTATTGTCGAATTATACTGATAAAAACCCGTAATGAACACCGAGTAAACACCAGCGTCGGTCAATGTCCATAGCAGTCAGGCCCCTGTATGAGCGCGCAGATCGTTCACAAGGAAAAGATCCCAGTTAAATACCCACCGCTCCAAGAGACGAATAAAGCCGGTAGAATGCACAAGCATTATACCCAAAGCTTGTCCAAAACGCCGCTCGAAAGGCGGAATTTGCAAAGTCCTTGCGCGAACATTAACCACACATGAGGTTCAGCTTTGTACAATGACTGCCTTCTGTAGAGTACTAACGAAAAAATTGGCGGATGTTCTCTGCCACAATCAGTGAGAAGACTAAAGATCCTCCTGCGGTGGTAACGTAAAATGCGGGACTGGTCAATTATAAACAATCACAAAAGGGTTACAACGAAGATACATAAAGGATTATCACGACCCTGGACAAAAATTAAAAGTATAGAACCCTGATTTACCTAATAGCACCCCGGGAAATGATATAAACAATGAAGCGAAATGGGCTTAGTAAGTTCACATTATATGATATAAACAGGATTATCGAGAAGCGAAGACAGGGAACCCGAACCATCAAGTCCTGGAAATCACATAATGGCATTTGATATAGCCAAGAGAGGATCTGCGGGGATCGCAGCAAGATCAGGAAGCTAAAATAATATCGCAGGTAGCAACTGTCAGTTAATCCTCCCCGATGTATTTAAGAGCTTGAGTCTTAATTAATGGCGTGCTGTCGTTTTCTAAAGCAAATTACATTTCACAATACTATAGTTAATGAACCAGCGACAATTCCGCAGGCATCTACAACGAACACATAATTTCTATAGAGTAAATTAACATTATCAACTCCGTTCCTGGCTGGCCATTTCATTATAGGGGAGGGTTGCCCTCTACTCCAAAAATATTTTGGAAATTTTTGTGGTCTGTATAATGACGGAGGGCTGGGGGTCTTTGAATGTATTTGCTTTAAGTGTTCCTGAACTAGCTTGTTCTTTTTTTCAATTTAAATGTTGAGATATACGGAACTTTTGGAATTTTATTATTAATAAAACCCGAGAAACCTGTAATACTGTGAAGATTAATTTATCTTCGCATGTAAGAGAGCTATACAAATAAAAATTAACGAAAATTCCAATGATATCATAAATACTCCTTTTCGCGAATCCTTAAATATTTATGTTCGCAAGGTAACTGTCAGATCATACTCTAGATTGAAAACTTTCTGAGGGAGAACAACATCTGGGAACGTAAAGTATTTTTATGGGAACTCTCACTTAGGTAACGAGTTATCTGGCGTCACTATCCGACTTGTTCACTTATCGAAGGCGACCTGGGAACTGTACTAGCATGTCTGAGTCATATTCATTTCTTAATTTAACAATAGTAATTAAGCATTATTTTAGCGGCACATAGTTTCCCATGATATTCTGGACCTATTTTCCAGAAACATCCAGTTCGTCTCTGTAGCGATTCTTAAAATCTACCCATTCGAGAGTTAGATCGCAGCAAATCCAACAGATTCATTAGATTCTACGCAAAATCAGACGCACGCATCAGTCCTGTGGTCGAGCACTTAATCTTAAAATAAAAATATAAACGTGCTCTATCGTAGCCGCGAGCGATGGTCGAGACGTAGCCTAAGAAGAGATCTACATTTTCTATATGTATAGTGAAAGCTTAGGTAGACATCGCTTGACCGGTATGCAAGGAAGTGTTCCTAGTGCGGCCGAGGGTACATAAGTTAACCCTTGGGGAAGGCCTGTGATTGTGCGATAAAGACGCAGGCTCAAAAGCATCTATGTCACATAGCTATGGTTCTTATATGACTTATGAACAATTACAGCTCATACATGGCAGGTAGCAAGAGTAAAAGCTTAATTCACTATAAAATAATACAGTTCACGGAAGCAGTGCATGACCACACGACTTCTTTATCCTTGTAGTTAACTATGATCCTGATTAGAGGACAGTATCGAGTTATTAGAAAACTAGTGTCAGTGAGAAACTCTCAAACCTCCACTCGCACCCTCTTCTTTATTATTTTATTATGTTCTAGCCGATTAAAAGTAGAGGTTTTGAACCCTTGGCAATTTTCACTGCAGTTTACTTGATCACATTCACAATATGGCGGACACTGTCTTATCCAAAATCCCAGTTTTCATATCCCACAAACTAGGAAATTGCAAAATCTATGATGACAAATGATTAGTGTTCTTTTCTTATAAATGTAAACTTTGTTCAAAGATTTAAGCTCCCAATGGACTGAAATTGATTGAATGGCGGTAACTATAGCTAAATATTTAACTTTACGATACCACCCTAGTCACTTCAACAACCCATAAAATAACAGCATCATTTCTCTTAATGCTTTATTTGAAGAAACAGTGCGACTTGGCGCAAACAATGCACCACGTGTCAGGTATCAATGTTAAACAAACTTGATCATTGATGCAAAGTATTTACTTCTATATTTTAACACTGCAGACGAACAATGTAGAAAAAAAAATTAAGACTTAACCATATATTCTGAACAGAATGTAGAGTGGAGGATGCTTTCCCTTTTGTATTGAAGGATACTGACCCAAAAACACTTTTATAGTAGAATTGTACTTTAAGATTCATTTAAGCCTCACTGTAACGTTATTCGAACGAAAGACATGGCCATTTCCCAAAATGGATGAGGAAAAGTTGTGACATGTGGCGCACATTTATACATATATGTCTAAATATCAAGATTATCTAACCAAATTTAACTGTCTCGTAGTAAATCTAAAAATAATTTATGTCTGTGATGAAAATTAACCCAAACCCCCATCTTATTCTTAAAAACCAAAAACCAGAGAACTAAAGTAAACTTAAATTAATTTGCGTGGAGTTTCATAATGATGTAAATGTTGCGTACCACCAGCCCCTAGTCTATATTCCGCTTCAACATCACATCGAAAATATTTGATTACAGCTACATCAGATAACTAACGGGTATGAGTACGAGCTTACAGAAGTATGTGAACCCGGTGTAAAAATTACTAAAAAATCTATCTTATAGAGCTTCAAAGAAAGAGGGTGGGTGATTAATAAGGATTACAGACAGTGTGATAAACCTAAGGGTCAATCTAGAATAGAGATAAATCAAACACAACACAGCGATGGGCATAATTCTCGTTAAGTCTAAATAAATAAAGCGTAATTATTCATCCCCTTATTAAAAAAAACAAGTACTGGTGGTTCAATTAGGCAAAAGCAACCCACTCACTTGGGGTAACCACCCCTGGACGCATAGAGAAGGCGGCAGATGGTGAAGGATAATGAAGCCGTGACTCTAATTCTAAGAATCAAAGGACGAATTAATGGCAGCTCCACTCATTGGTGACTCAAAAAATGCGGCGGTGTAAATACAAACACCTCAGGCACATGAGCACGTCCCCCTGAATATCTAAATTCTTAGACAGTTCATGTAAAATCGGAACAAAATTATCTCGAATAGTAATCACACCAATCAGTGTGTATACAAAACGGCTTAGCAATATTGGTAATAGAAAACACTAGTCAATCAGTCATATATGGGAGACTTCGTCAGAGATATAAGCATAGGTTGGTGAACCAAATCTTGGTGAAATTCCAGTTATTAGACGAGGCCTAAAGTTGGGGAGCAAAGGTCCCCAATACTGAAAAGCATGCTTCAAGGCCTCAAAAATTGTCCAACGGCCTCGAAACGGGTGAATAATTTGAAGCCAGAGTGGTGTAAAGTGTTAAAGAAGCCGTGCATACTAAGGCAAATATTAGTCTTTGTTGATCTGCTGTATAGTAATAACCCAAATCTGAGTCATTGTTGGAGCCACGTCACGAAATATTTGCAACAAAACTGATCATTTCCACGCTGAATGCCACAGCCAGGAAAACAAAGTGCTTCTTGCCTAGAACTTACGTATAACGCCCGAATAAGTTAAGAAGTACATTTACAAAGAACTATATTTAATTACACCCAATGTGCAGGTTGATGATAAAAATGAATAATCTCTTGTAGGCATTTACATACCCTAAAGAAATCAAACATATGAGAAGTGGCGAGTGTACGATGAAATAGACCATTATCAGTACAAATCAGTTTTTTCCCGTTGGTCATAAAGTGGACCGTAGTTTGTTGTGCCGTTAATGTCCATATTTTAGGTATATCTAACCTGAATATATTTTCGCCAAGTACTAATTCAGATATGAGCGAAAATGTACCAAAAGGACCTACAATCTAATTTAGGATTAGTTTCAATGTAGAGAGCAAAGGTTCGACTGTTTCTTGGTTCAGAAAATTTGTGAATTTGATGAAAATAAGTTCAATTTTATAGCGTATGAACAAATTATAAACATAAATTTGTAATTGGTCTGGTGTCAATACCCACCCGCCCTTGGTGCCTTAAGCAGTCTGGTCTACTTCAATACACACTATGTCAGGCTTATATCAGGCCATGGAGTAATGACATTTAACTCCAGGTACGATATGTATTACAAGAGAGACTTGAGGGTATAAGATAAACTTCTCCAACTTAGCCATTTCACGTTTATCACTCTCAATCCAAAGGATCCCAGGGGTCCATCTGAGTGCATCATCCCTTGCTGCCTTTGCTGTAAGACACAGCTTGGGCCTGTCTCTCTCTTAAAGGCACAAGGATGGTACTCTGGTATTCCAAA
>CAJDSM010068206.1:0-19453 GCA_903981925.1 Ostrea lurida | reverse complement strand
AAAGGCACATAGACACTGTTCTGTAACTACTTAACAAGTTAATTATTATAGCTCGTAAAGTACTTGGCAAAAAAAAAAGGGGGGGGGGGCAAACATACTGTTGACGTTACAATGAAATACACTACCAAAATATGTTAGCTAGGTCAAATGGACAGCCTTTATCGCAATCTCAAAGTTTCAATATCGGGTGGGATACCGGTATTTCCTATGCTTCCTTAGCATATCACAGACATAAGCACATGTATATGTAGAAATGTCATTTCCTGTGACTGGCCCTGTGTCGACTTAGAGATGATGCGTGTCTGAACACCTTTTGGCAAATTGAACACCTGTGTCGCTTAAGTCCTGTGTGGGAGTCCATGTGATCCCGCAATTTAGCTTTGTCCAGGAAAGAGAAGTCACACATGGTGCATCGATGGGGCTTTACAAGATCACCTTTTTCGCGATCAAGGTGCATTTTCAAGTCACGTTTGCCTGAAAACGACTTAGAGCAATTTTCACAGACATAATTCTTCTCTTTGGTGTGAGTGCACATGTGTCTTTCATAATTGGCTTTGCTGAAAAATACCATATTGCACTGGGTACAGTTGTACCTGCCGGTTTTGTCATGCCTTCCTTCATGTTTTCGAAGTGAAGACCTGTTTGCCAGCGTCCTTCCGCACATTTTGCAAACGAATGACATTCTGAAAATAAGAGCAACGTTGGAGTGTGTCAGTTATCACAAATGAAACTTTTAACAATGTAGTGTGCCAGTTATCCAGTCAATAAATTTGCTTTCCTGAAGACGTGCATTTCCTTATTTAAGTTTGAATTCAAAATTAGAGTTTTTGTTCTCATTCCTTGTTGAAATACGACAGTTTGTGGAATATTAATGTCATATTTTTGGCAAAAGATCATTATTTTTAAAATTGCGTGTGTGTGGGTGTCTGTTCCGAAGTGTTTGAGATACTGGGGCATAATTTCTTCATCATATCTCTTACATATGGTAGCACATCTTGCGCTATATTTTCTTTGTATACAAATTGTTTAATTTAGACCAAATACCTCCCGAAGCGCCATCAAAACGTGCTAAGCTTGCACACCACGGTGACTTTCGGTTGTCACCTTGAAAGAGAGGATGAACTCTATTGATATTCAAGGTTAAAACGAGTGAAGTCACTACTGACCATTGTTTAATAAACTTATGTTGGCGAGGGTGCTATGCTTGCGTTTTTGTCGTTGGTAAAGTCGGACTACAAATACAGCTCTTAAACCGTCTATGAAACATTAAACTTTTCTACTGTACGAGTGGAAATGACCAGGAGTCAAGGGTTTGCTAATTAGTAAGAAAATAAGATATGTACATTCATTATGCAAAATCTTCGAATAATTATTCAATATGCAATATCGGGGTAGAAAGTTTTTAAGTTAAAAGATTTTTGTTGGTTTTGAACGTCGTAAAAAGACAACGTTAATGCATATTTTTCGAATGTATCAAATAAGTACCTAAGGAATTTTGGTAGATGTGCAGGGCCATAAATACAGGGATAAGGCAGATTTCTGTTAGTAAGGCAAAGATTCTGTTTAATTCTGATGTGTTTTCAGGTAAAGACATTTTGATATACTTGCACGTTTCTGTAATAAGAAGTAAATTTTCAGATGACTTAATTATTTAATATTTGTGGTAATTTTCATAATAATGTTTATTGTGTAGTGAATTATATAAATTATTCATTGTAATCACAAATTATAATTATGTTTTAATAAATGTGTAGCGGCAAAGATTATGTTTGATTCTATTATGTTTGATTCTAAGTTTGAGGCAGAGAGGAAAGTACTTATAGTACTGTTATCCGGATTGAACGTAAAAAGGCTACTCCGTTCAGCCCGAGTGTCCTCGGGGCGGAACCTGGTCATGTCACAATAACACATCAGCAGGAGTTGTTCATAGCTGCTCTTTTTACCTTATAGCGAGTCCATCTCACACTTCTCAAAACAAGTTGTTGTCACCAAAATGAAGTGCCCCCCCCCCCCCCACTCCTATGCACATGAGGTAATTACATCACTTCAGTAGTTTCCTGAGGATCCCGGTATAAAAACAACAAAAGAATAAGCGGCGAAATCTTGAACTACTCTTGAGCAAGGCTTTCAGAATTGATTGGTTGGTTGTGTATTGTTTTACGTCCCTCTCAAGAATATTTCACTCACATGAAGACGTCGATCATCATCGCAGGTGAAGGGCTGCGCTCAGCGCTTATGGCCTTCGAGCAGGGAAGGATCTTTATCGTGTCACACCTGCTGTGACACGGGACCTCGGTTTTTGCAGTCTCATCTGAAGGACCGCCCCATTCAATCGCCTCGTAGACAAGCAACGAGAACTGAGGACATATTCTAATCGGTGTCCACGGGCTTCGGATTATTGGCAAGATGAGGAATAAATATCGAAGGAGGGAATATTTTGTAGGATTACATGCATGTTTACTGTATGGTCATATTGATCAAGTTCTAGGGCATAAACCCCTACCCCAGGAGCCTTTAGTAAAGGGCATCATCGACATTATGGTTATGCATTGTAGAAACCGCTCATAAAAGAATTACGCTTAATGATACAATTATGGGGTGCAGTTGCAACGCTTAATGATACAAATTAATGTATTAACGGACTCCAGTATAAACCTTTAATGACACAATCGCACTAGTGCTATAATTGTATCAAGTCTGCAATTAATACAAGTAGTATCATGGAGTCTCAGTAGTATGATTAACCGTACCACTTACAGCTTTATGATATGACCACACATTTGAAGTTCAAACCGCAAATAATACTATACATGTAAGTCATATCATGAAACTATAAACTGTCCTGATGGCCGGTTCAATATCTAGGATGCTTTTTTTCGTGGCTCATCAAACAAAAATACTATAGTAATTAAACCAGATTGTGTGTCACTAAAGATTGTACAAATGAGATTTGTCCACCAACAGTGTAATTGTTTAGCTGTGCCTGATGTACAGGAAGATTTATCTCTTATCGCAGATTACTCACTAATAGATGCCCAGAGCTGATCGCAAAAAAACCCCCACTTTCTGATCAAACGCAAAGTAATTAATAAACCACGCGTATTACTGGTACATTCGTTATAGGGTGTTTTTAGAAAACAGTATAATATGAATATTTACAAAATTTCTCATGCACACTTTATTTATATCATTGTAGTAAGTTATTAATTTACATTTCCTGGCGTTAAATTTATTACACATACAAAATGAAAATATATGTATCAACGCAAGTACTTTCATTTATTAATCTCAAATGGTAAGAGTTTTTAAAAATTGTTTTTAAAACAATAAGATAAATGTAACGCCTGAGGATTTGCAATGAAAGCCGCTGACGATAAATAAAAAAAAAAAAAAAAAAAAAGAAAACACACACATGGCATTCCTTTTAATTTCTATCAAAATTTATATCGGATAGTTAATTTTCATTCAGTCTGGATACTAGCATATACATGTAAAAATGTCAAAAAATTTCGGGAACCCTGGGGGTCCGGTTAAGAAAATGTCCCCAGCATCCCTTTGCGTGTCGGGTCAGAGGTGACTGAATGGGGTGGCCCTTAATTATGATGGAGACCGGAAAAACCGAGGCCCCGTGTCACAGCAGGTGTGGCATGATAAGATCCCTCCCTGCCTCAAAGTCCCGAGTGCCGAGCATACAATGTAGGGTCTTCATTTTGCTGCCCCTCACCGGCAATGGGACGTCTCCATATGCGTGAAATATTCTGGAGTGGGACGTAAAAAAATAATAATCAATCAAATGTTCGGGACCCTTTACCTTCGGAAGACAATTACAAGAATAGTAAAAGCTAAAATCATTGAAATCGAAATATGCAGCTGTTGCATATACCCGCTATTTTTACTGTGATCAGCAGATGGAAAATATGGATATTAACCCCCTCCCCTTTTTTGTTGTTTCAGCTGGCGATAATTTTCCCGGCAATATGTGTGAATTCCCTGTCTATCTTATTCCCATTTCTATTTATGTAGCGTTGCACGTTTTTTGTAAGCTTTACAGATTGACAGTTTATCAGTATCTAATACTGTGGAATCATTTTAATTCGTGGGGTTTCAATATGTTCGTGGGTAACCAAAACTTTGCTGGTTCGTGGGGACGTGATTTCGTGGGTAATTGATAAATAATGCCAACGGCATAACATATAAAGATTAAAGGACAATAAAGCATGTTCGTGGACATAAATTCGTGGTAAGAGTGACCCACGAAACATTTGTCCCCAACGAACAATGATAATTCCACAGTATATTACTTTATGAAAAAAGAATCCTGAAGGGTGGGGGTGGGGTTAAAAGTGGATTGAAGGACACCTTAGGAATTGGAAATTCAGACATTCACAAGACATTATATTGTGACATGAAATGTTTTACTACATATATCGTGATGTGTATATCGGGGGGGGGGGGGGGGTTGTCACCTCATATTCCCATGTAGGTCTTATACCTGAAATTATCTAAATGCAAAAAGGCAAAGATAACGAACAGTGATCCAATCTCGTAAGTCCGAAATAGTATACAAACAAGAGCTGGTGCAAACCGGACCCTGGACACACCTTGAGATGGGATCAGGTGCCTAGGAGGATAATTTCAAATTATTATACTTATATTTCAGTAGAACTGCACTGCACATTGAAATTTTATGTTTTGCTAGAAAAGAAATTATTACTATGGTTATATAGTTAAACTCGGTGTCTTCAATGGATCCGACATGTCAAGCAGAGAATTACATGTATATGGTGATGGAAATTCATGCATATTATATGATGGTGATATACTTACATTATACCCTCATTTCAGTATAATTGTATCAAACATATTAAAATGTTAAGTGTTGCTAAGGAACACTTGTTGCAATAGTGATATAGGTGAATCCAATGTTTTTAATGCGTCCCACATGTCAGCAAAGGATCATAAACATATTTTCTAAATATTTTCTCAATAGGACGGATGAATATTAATTACCTATACTGGGTTTTAAAACCTCACGAAAAAGATACATTGCTGGATTTAGTAAATGTTCCACCAAGCCCCTGTCTTTACTCCTCACGAAAATGCAGACAGCTGTGAAGGAGCAACTTCAAACGTATTGTGAAAAACATGCTAGAAGTGATGTTAATCAAATGTGGATTCTGAAAAACTCTAACGAACTTTTAATAAAAATGAAATCCCAGAATCTTTCTCATACCAACATCAAAACATATAAATTCTCAACACTTTACACGACCATTCCGCACGATAGATTAAAGACTATACTTTTTAATATGAAAGACAGTTGTTTTTCAACAATAATGGAAAAGGGAAATAATCATATCCAGAGATCAGTGAAAAGGCGAAGATAACGAATAGTGATCAATCTCGTAAATCCCAAACAGAACACAAAACAAGAACAAAATACAAAACAAGAGCTAGGCAAACACGGACCCATGCATACACCAGAGGTAGGATCAGAACCCAAGACCATAAACTGAGAAAATACTTAAGTATAAATTTCAAATCCACCTAACTTTTGAAATAATTAACAATAAAAAATAAAAATTTCAGTATATGTTTGCATTTGATTTCTTTTTAAAAACATGTAGTATTTTTGTAAATATCTGCTATAAATTCTAAGATATCAGCAATCAAAATTTTGACTTAAGTATATTCTTAGTTTATGGTCTCGGGGCCTGGTTCCTAGGAGGAGTAAGCATCCCCTGTCGACCAGTCATACCTGCAGTGAACCCATTGCCTTGATCAGGTGAACGAAGTAATCCGTTGTCAAAACCAGTGTATAAAGAACAGCTTAACAATTGCTATGAAACACGTCAGACAGTAATTGACCCAATGGCAGGTCATACTGGCAAACTAGATCGTTATAACGACCATAGAAATTTCGAAAAGCTGCCTTTAAATGTGACCGTTCAAACCCCTGCAATAATATATTGTTTGTAAGTAGTCTGCCTCGTTAGAAAAAATGGTGATACGCAGAACAAGCTCTTGGATATCGAATAAGTTTAGAGGCGTATATACACCATATGCAGATGATGATGGAATGTTGCTACATAGATATGGGGCGATGGAGAAGCTGAAATGGCTCCGTTTGTCATAAAGTTGAGTTGTTTAGATTGCGTTAAGTGTCTATGTTCAATAAAAGACTGGAAGGGGAAATATCTGCATGGATTTTATTTTCGCTATATTTCGTTTATATAAAATATCGCGAAAATGAAACCATTGCCAAGTTCTCTTCAGTGATTCTCGCTCAGTACATTTACTATCCGCGAAATTTAAAACGTCGCGAAATACTAAAAAAATCAAAATTGCGAAAATTTAGCCCCGCGAAATTAAAGCCCATCACAGTATCCTATTTCGAAGTAGATGTTGGATACTTTAATTTATAGTTTATTGGGATATATTGAATCGACATATGAATAAAAATTATCATTATTGATAGTTAAAACGTCGTCGATATATCGAAATGTCGAATTAAAGGCCACCGCTATCTAGAGATTGATTCTATGTAAAAGCTTTTGGATGAGTTCTGACACGTAAGAATATGAAAACAGGTCAGCTAACAAAGGAGCACAGGCCCTGCCCATGGAATTTCCGACGGACTGTTGGACGACCTGATCACCAAAAACAACCAAGATATCGTCAATGAGTAACTCCAGCATCAATATTATACAATTATTGAATTCTGATGTCTAGATGGAGCTTGCCTCTGATGATTTATCAACCACGGGACACGTGATGTTCTCACCGAGGCCACGCCGAGGATGAACTTATCACACCCGGGACGCTGATGTTCACCCGAGGCCACGGCCCGAGTGAATGTCACATTCCCCGGGTTGAATACAATCAAGAGGTCAACCAGTATTCAGAATTCAATAATTGTTTATTAAATATTCCAAAATTTCATAAATATGCATTTAAGACAAAAGTTAGAAAATAGTCAACAAATATTATTTAACCAACCAAGATTTGCGAGTGATATCCGTGCTGCGTCGAATCTGTTAGTCCAGTCTCAGAAATAGTATCACAGTATTTTTTTTAACAGCTCTCCGCTTAATTAATTGTCTTGGCCTCGAGATTAAATCGTTCGTTAGCTCTCTGAAGGCTTCATTCCAGGGTTTTTCTTTCAAAAAGCTTCCCTGAAACGTTCTAATCGCGGTTTCGTGCCTCTATTTGTGTTTTTGATATTTTTCATAATTCCTTCCTAATTCATCATTAGTCGTCCGCAAATCGTCCTACGATTCTGTCGTTCCCCATATTGTTTAAACGTCGTTCCAGCGCTTGGTGGGTGTCCCCTACTTTCTATTTTTAGGTCCCACGCCTGGTATATCGTTCATATTTTAAGTCCAGCGCCGAATTTGTCATTTATTTTATAGTTCCACGCCGAATTTCGTGTTGCTTACCGTCGAGGTTCTATTTAATAATGTACTTTTGAGTTTTATCAACATTTCCGGCCGTAGTTTCATCACAATCAAATTCTTGGGATTTTGAGAGTTAAGTTAATAATGACTTATGCATATTAGCAGTACTTCTTCGTAGGAAGTGGAGTGGAGGTTATAAAAAGTAATTTTTAGACTGACGTCAGTGATATGATTGTTTCTTTTTTTTTTTTTTTTTTTTTGTGATTTGAAGAAATTCTATCGATAAAAAGCTACGCCATTTAATTTGTCGCGAGGAATGGTGTAAAGTGTTGAAATTTTTGTTTCTGATTGTATCTATTTCTGGAAAAGTTCTGATTCAAATTCATTTAGAGTTTTTCAGAATCACATTGTCATTTACACACGTACTTGCATATGTTGTTGAGCAATACGGTCGTAAAGTTGTTCCTTCAAAGCGGTCATGTCTGTTGAGAGTAAGACAGCTTGGTGCTTGTGGGAAATTTAATATCTCTTTGTGAGGTTTTGTGACAGTTATTGGTAAACCAGTATAAAAGTACGGTAGACCGCGTGGTCCGGCGTTAGAATAGGTCCTAGCATCCCTGCTGTTCGAAGAGGCGCTGACTAAATGAGGGCGGTCATTTCGGATGAGACCGGCTAACCGGGGTCCCGTGTCACAGCATGTGTGGGCACGATACGATCCCTCCCTGCTCAA
The DNA here is from genome assembly GCA_903981925.1 of Ostrea lurida. Classification (NCBI taxonomy): domain Eukaryota; kingdom Metazoa; phylum Mollusca; class Bivalvia; order Ostreida; family Ostreidae; genus Ostrea; species Ostrea lurida. Next base: position 11,326 of record CAJDSM010068206.1, on the reverse strand, counting down.
AAGGCCCGCTGAAGTGCCGAGCATAGGCCTAAATTTTGCAACCCCCTCACCGCAATGGGTGACGATCTCCATATGAGATGAAATATTCTCGATGTGGGACCGTTAACAGTAAATAATCAATCAATCATACTAAGTACGGTAATCATTATTCATCCTCCGTCCCATTGAGTTGATGAAAAAATTTATCAAACGCAAAACAAGCTATTGCGTATCGAATAAGTGAGGGACCATCACACCATAAAATGAAATACGACAATGAGTAACAGCCACTTTAATTACACTGAAGGTTGCATGTATGATAATTCGGGTTTCACTTCAAATTGACCCCTGATCATTGCTGAACCGACTTGGATTTTCGCTATGTAACACAGGCGCGGAAGCCTCTGTTTATGTTTACAAAGATTGCTTCGTAGAAAATTATGTTTTTTAAAACACAATATGAGATCGTGAGAAGAAACACTAGACACTGTTTAATTGTATGTTTTTAGAATGAATTTTCTACATTGATTGAAAAAAAATCTTGCCTTAAATGGACGTTTCGTAGCTATTCAAGTATATGTAAGCAAATCGATGGCTCGGCCTTGTACATAACAAAAAATGGTGGTTAAGTGCTGTGTATACTCACTGGAAGTTCAACAGAGACGTTAATATTCCTGACCATTGAAATACTTTAGGTCTGCCATTAGTAACATTTAAACATTGGCAATCTAAAATCTTGATCATTTTAGTTCAAAACCGGTGGGTCCATCCCCTTGAAGTATATAATATTAAGATATTATTTTAATTGGAAGATGAAAAGGGTAAATATTTGGTCTGTTGTTGGAATCAAAATACATTTGAATTTGAGAATGTCCATAAATTTTAGTCAGATCAAGGAAAGTAAGTAATAATCGTTCATATTGTGATAAGTTGCATTTAAAATAGAACATATAATCTTTGGACCAGTAAACAATTATTTCAAAGTTTTGATTTTGGTGGGACAATTAACCTTTAGGCAATCTTCTTTAAAATACATTTATTAATGTCTGCTCTTTGTTGTTTCGTTCACAGGAATGGCCGAACGGAAAACTCTTAACGTGATTTTCTAATCATATAACTAATAGAATTCGCCGAGGGTTGTTAAATTGCCGGGAATGAATATCATCGGCGACCATCCAGGTTTTACGTGTAGTATTTAATGTAAACATACGATGACCCTGAAGACTATAAAAGCGGCATAGTAGACAGCTTCGTCTGGTAATTAAATTGCGGAAGTCAGAAGGATAGACTATTTAGACGTATGGGTGCAGTTAGTAACAACAGTAAGTTGTATTGAATAAAGATAAATATTAACGGATAGTCAAGCCAGTGTTTGTTAAGTGCAAGAGGAATAGAGGCTGTCCTTTTATAGGCTGACCGTACGTTAAGAGGCCTGCCACTGTGAGGTCGACGATCTCAGAGGCTGAGCGCTTGCCACATAAATGCCCAATACTTGACTTGACTGACGACCAGGCCGTGATTCACGATTGTCTGCCTAATAAGGCTACCATACAGGGGTTCAGCGGTTGAAGGGCTGTCCACTGTACTGATGTGTCCTGATAAGGCTTGCGAGTACACAAAGCGTCAGCCTGGAAGGTTTGTCAGTGTTGGTTGATGAGAGACTGTGCGGGTACATGGTGCCCATTGTCAGACAACTGATATAAATATACATTACAAGAGCATTATGGTAACCTCTGATTTTTTGTAGAGACACCGTCGCATGTATAATCTCGTTGTTGTTCTCGCTCTGAGAGGATGGCGGTTCCTCTTGATGGGGAAAGCCTCCTTTGGAGGGCTTGCAGCGATAATACGAGAATAAGGTTGCCAAATAGCCACATGCTAGGAAGAAGGAAAACTCTAATTTTAATCCCAGGCTATTGGGACTCTTCGCTATGCCTTGGATAAGCAGTTCATTCTGGGAGACGGAAGAAACTCTCTGAATACAACCGGAGGAGATGGGGTGCGACTCTGCATCTTTAGCTTAGTTCATCTAGAGATGAAACTCGATTTACAACCGGATAGGATATTGGGGCTCGTCTCAGCGTTGATAGGCAGTTCAGATCTAGGGAGAAGAAAGACTCTTCGAATATTCCAACAGGTAGATGGCAATTCGTGATTCCTTGGCTAGCACATGCCTCTAGGGAAGGGGATGACTTAGGTCAATTAAATTTACCACCTCCCCTTAGCTTAGGGGTTTGGCCGTGTGCTAAACCTCATGCCGTAGAACTGTTTATTGTACAAAAGCATCGACGACAATGTGCTCAAACCAAGACATTACCTTGGAGAGGAAGGGTTTCAAGTTGACGACATGAGAGTGCGTGAAAGATAGAGAGACTTGCATAGGGGCTCCCCTTCTGCACACCAGAACAACAACAGGCTTAATCACATGGAACATTCAGGGACATGTCATGAAAAAGGCGAGAAGAACTCCATGCCAGAATTCACAAAGAGAGAGATGAAGACCTTATCAAAATTAGAGTGCTGTTTGGATTGAGTGAGACATAGGTGGCTAGGAGTGATCAGCTGGGTATATCCAGGAGAGCAGACTATGTACTCGGGCACAACAGGGGACAGACAGCTTACCGACACTGAGGGGACCTGTGCCACTGATGCGGTCCATCGAGGCTACAGCAAAACCATCATAGTCTGGCGGTACCATGTCACAACATCGCATCGATTACAGCCAGTTCATCCACCCCAAGAAAAAATGGCATTCAAGCTGAACTTGTAGCCAGTTGCTACTCTCCACAATTGATGCATGAGGAGAAGAAGACATACTTTCTACAGCAAATTATGGCACGAGTGATAGACAGAGAGAGGTCGGAGGAACATATACCATACTGATGATGGTGTGACCGCTCAGCCCATATAGGAGTGGACAACCGAGTAAGCATGTTTCTCTCACAATCGCTCATATCTAGCAAGGCAACTGGACGATCCCACAGTCCTGTCGAAAAAGAGATTGCTCCACTCTACAATCAGCCAGGAGTATCAGAGGATCATGGCGGGCCATGTTGCGAGCAATGAGATGGTGCCGACATCTTCTCGAGGCAACCACTTCTGGTACCGCAGTGAGGACTTGATCAAGAGGTCTGACCTACAATAAAACACAACAGATAATGCACGTACTAATTCAACAGGCACGTTGGAAATGCTCGCGAGCAAGGACCACAAGCAGCTTTTTTAAGATCAGCCTTTCAAACTGTGTTCTACCACTACGAACTATCATAGCGTGGATGACGAGACATTGCGAGACAATGGGACCACAGCATGGAAAACTCTGTTGACAGCATGTTGAGAGGTTCTAAAGAGAAAGAAAGAAGACCCAACACCAAGAGGGATCTCTTTTGTACTATCCAGAAAATTAAGATAGGAAAAGAAGGAAGCCTACACTGTAACATGAGCGAAAAAGGCAGCTAAGGCAAAATCATTAGAAGAGTCGCTAGTATGTCACAGCAGCTTGGAAGAGGAGTGAAGAAGAGACATCAAAGAAGGATAAAGAGGACTATATTGGGAACTGGGCCAGGATCAAAGCTAACCAGTGAACAGGTAAGACTAAAGGAAACATATAAGCTGACAACCAGAAGCTGGGGCAGTTCACAGGACTGACAAGCAGTTAAAAACAAGGATGGACCCCTACAACAACTGAGGAACAGCTGAGAGATGGGCAGACCTTCAGGAGTATGTTTGAACACCTGCCCTAACAATCCCAGACTACCACCCGCAGAGACAGAGGTATCCCATCAACTGTGACAAACATTCTAAAGCAGAGATTCAGGAAGGCCATTGGCAAATTTAAGAATGGGAAAGCTTGCAAGGGCCGGACATAGCTATGCAGCAGAAAAGACATCAAAGCAGACACGGAAACACATGTCACTCTCATATCCTAATCAGCCTTTCTAGCAAGATTGGAGAAGAGATTTACCATTGTCCAGTGGAAGGGGGACTCGTCATTCAAACTTGCAAGAAAGGAGCTTAGGTGACTGCAGCAACTCGAGGTTATGTGCTGTGGTTGGATGCCAGGGACCAAGGGTTCTCAACCGGTGCTGCTAGAGAGGATTGACAGGGGGCAGTATGACTAAGGCTTCGGCGAGACAGAAGACGGGCTTCCGCAGGACAGATCCTGTGCTGACCAGATCAGCCAGCTACGTGATTTCACATCATTGAACAGTCAGCTAGAGTGGGAACGTCGCCCTTAAATCAATTTCATTAGACTAAGAGAATGCATCACAATGTAGATAGAAGAACGTCGGTGGAATGCTGTCGAGTGAGGAAGTAATGGATGTCCCAGAACCATCTCCCTCATCCGCGTGCACCTACCAGGGAAGATGAACTGCAGATCAGCCAACGCAGCCAGTGTGTTAAGGACAGTTTCGGGTGAGGTTGAAGACTGGAGTACTTAGGAGCTGCTTACTGTCGCAGTCTACCCTCCTTCTGTGGTTATTGATTGATCTTGAGATACTACACAAGGCAGAGGAAAAACGGTTATTACAGTGGGGCTTGAACGTGGAGACTCAACTTTGCGTTGATGACCTGGCAAGCCTGTCACGACAGGCTATCCCGATGCAGACAGACCACTCGCCTTGAAAACATCAGCAGGGACGGGTTAAGATCAACAGGAAAAAGACCGAACTGTAAGATCACACCACTTGCGCAACACCCAATCACAGTCGGTGGAGAGCCATCAGAGGCAGATGGAGGTCTTTTGTCTACCTGGGAAGTGGTGCTTGACAAACAGGGAGCACAGGGCCGAGACGTACAGAGGTGGCAGGTAAGAGGGGCTTCTGTAATGTTGAGAACATCGGGCCTTCGCAAACAGATCAGTATAAAGAGCGAAAATTGCGCATCTTTAGAATGATCCAAGTTATCTCCCTTTGTGAGGTCTGTACCTTACCGCCAGGTATTCTAGTACAAGTTGTTGAATTGGTTCCTAGCGTTTTGAGAAGAGGTTGAATGTGAAAAGTTAATAGGCAGCAGACAGAGGTAGAAGTCCTTAGATACCTCACCCCCCCCAAATTGTTTCGGGAGGTATGAATGTTAGCATAAATATATCAAATTAGCACAATTTAAGAATATATAAGCATTCGCATTTTCAAATATTGTGACATTGATCTTTGCAAGTATGGTAATCGAATATTGTTACCTTTGGTACATGTTGGAAGAAATCAATTCCAAGGAGTGCTCTCACAGGGAGAACAGGGACTTTGCCTTTTTGGTACTTTCAAGAATTTCATGATTTCAAATTTTGTATTTAATGTCTTTCAACCGCACTGTTCTAAGGATTGCGACCCACTCTACAGAAGAAGAATAAGTACATCATTTTAATGAACACAATCTTAAACCAGAACAACAGCAGACAAGTAACACCTGATATAATTGCAATAGTAATAAATTGGACAAAGAAAACTATATTAATACCTTTACGATCATTTTAATGCTATGACTGTATTGTCTACAAATTGTACAACTTATTTGTGATATCCTAAGCCTTTATTTATCGTTCACCCATCTTTCCTTAAACCACTTTTGAATCTATTGTTTTTCATTACCAAAGCGATCTTAACAGATTCAAAATAAATGTTTAAACAAGGGCCCATGGACACATTACTCACCTGAGAAACCAGTTCAAATCAACTAAGGACAATAGATATATATACAGTGATAAGGAGAGAATAAACACCGAGCTAACGTTGTCAGTGTATTGAAAGTGGAGTGGTCTTATTGTTAAACTCTTGGAATTCCCCTTCAGAGGTTGCTTTGTTCCTTTTGGTTAAAAAATTTGAGCCCAAGTGTAGATTTTGAGAGATAGAAGATGAAATGGGTTATAGTTTATGCACGACAAACTGGCGACGACAACAACGGATGTACAATGGACAAATTTGATCAGACAGTCACTTGGCCTTCGGCTCGGTGAAGGCTTAATAAAGAGAAGAAATACAAGTAATTAATAACATCGCAATGCGTATAATAACAATTAGAATAACAAATGAACGCCTTTACGGTGCGATAGACAGATTATAGTCTTTTAACTGGTACATATAAAATATGTGTCTAACAAAAGATACCATATTAAGATCTTGGTGTGCTTAAAGTTTGCAAACGTGCTTCAATTGAGTTTTGATTGGGCAATGGAGCACAAATAACGATAATTTCTCTTTGGTCCATCTGCCCATTGCCATTGTGAGGTGCTTTGCCCGATATTCCGGTTAATTTCTCAATCGGAAATCACAGAGGATTCAAACGGTATCCTCATGCAAAAGTGTAAATTAAAGAGATGAGTTTAGTGATATAAATATAGTCTCAGCACTAATGACGTATACCAGTACGTATATTATTTCGATTGTGGTTTAGTTTGATTTTTAGGACCCTGAAATGAAGAATGAAATTAACCGGTGGAAGGCATTTCTAATCTCTCAATGCAGAAGAGTAATGATGGCTTCATTTAAGGTTGAAATCGCTTATGAGGAATAATATCCTGCTGATTTTTGAACTTACGATAACATAAATACAAGAAACTGGAATCCTCATCATTTGTCAGTAAATTAATTATAATTCAAAAAAATCATCTCATGCATCCAAGTCAAATTCTACTAATAATATGTATAGAAATTATCGATTCACCCTGTTCCACCAGTAATATTATACCGCAATCTTAGAAATAAGAAAAGTTATCAATTTAGTGCCTAGGTCTAGGCTGTGCGAGTGATAGGTATGCATGATGCAGTGACTCGGGATTATGCTGTTGTAGTGGACTGGAGTAGGTGTGCAGTGAGCTGGGTTTAGCTATGTAGTGACTGGGTTTGGCGTGGGCTTTGTAGATGACTGGGTAGGCTGTGTGATGTCGAGACTAAATCTAGTTACTGTATGAGTGACATGTTTATGATCTGTGATGACTGTTTATGCTGTGGCGTGACTGGTTTATGCTGTGTAGCTGATTTTCTGGTTTGTTTTCTTACAGTGACGGGTAGGCTGTATTTATAGTGACGGGTTAGGCTGTTGTAGTGACTTAGGTTAGCTTGTTGTAGTGACTGGGTTAGGCTGTGTAGGTGACTGGATTATGCTGTGTAGTGGGTCTAGGTGTGTAGTTTGACTGGGTTTATGACCTGTGAGATGGGACTGTTATGTGTGCAGGACTGCGGTTAGGGCTGTGAGTGACTTGGTTAGGCTGTGTAAGTGACTGAGGGTTAGGCTGTGTGTGACTGGGTTATTTATTGCTGTGTAGTGACTGGGTTTGACTGTACGTGACTAGTTTATGCTGCTTGCAGTGACTGGATTAGGCATTGGTGTAGGTGACTGGGATAGGCTGCGTAGTGACTAGCGTTATGTTTGCAAGTGACTGGGAAAATTGTCTGTAAGAGACTGGGCTTAGGCTGCTGTAGTGACTGTAGGGCTGAGGTATGACCTTGGGTTAGGCTCGTTGTAGTACTGAGGTTATAGGTCTGCAAGATGCCTGCGGTTAGGCTGGTGTGAGTGACTGGGTTAGAATGTTTAGGATGGGTTAGGCGGTGGAATGACTGGGATAGGCTGTGTAGTGACATGGTTATGGTCTGCAGTGCTGGTTTAGGCTGTGTACGTGCTAGTTAGGCTGCCTAGTAGGTGCGACTGGTTATGTGCCCGCAGTGAACTGGGGTTATAGAGCGCTGATGTAGTGACTCGGTTAGGCATGTGCAGTGACTGGGTGCAGTGACTGAGTTATGCTGTGTAGTGACTGGGTTATGCTGTTGTAGTGACTGGGTATGGCTTGTCTGTATGACTGTGGTTGGCTGTGAAAGTGACGTGGGTTAAGCTGTGTAGTGACGGTTACGCTGTGAGGTGACTGTTAGGCTGTCAGTTAGGGGGTAGGTGTGGTAACGTGATGGGTAGTGTGTAGTAGACTAGGTTATGGTCTTGCAAGTGACGGAAATGGTCTTGCTAGAGACTGGGGTAGGCTGTTTAGTGACCTGGGTTAGGCTGGTTAGTGACTGGGTTTAGGCAGGTGAAGGGACTGGTTAGGCTGATGTAGTGACGATGGTTTATGGTTCTGCAGTGCCTGGTAGGGCTGATGCAGTGACTGGGGATGCAGTGCTGAGTTATGCGTGTAGTGACTGGGTTATGCTTGATGAGTGAAGTGGGTTGGGCTGCGGCTGTGATGGGTTAAGGCTGTAGCGATGACTGGGGTTTAGGCTGGTAAGTGACTGCGTAAGGGTGTTAGCTGGCTAGGTATATAGTCTGCATGTGACGGTTAGGCTGTTACTGTAGTGACTTTGGTTAGGCTGTGCAGTGAGCTGGTAGGCTGTTAGTGATGGGTATGGTCTGTATTGACGGGGTTAGTGTTATATGCAATGACTAGGTTAATGGTCTGTAGTGAGGTGGTTTATTGCTTGTCAGTGACTGGGTTAGGCTGTTTGTAGTGACTGGGTCTAGGCTTTGTGTGACTGGGTTGTAGGCTGTGAAGTGGATGGGTTAGGCTGTGTAGTAACTGAGTTAGGCTGGCAGTTGATGGCTTGGCTGTGTAGTGACTGAGTTAGCTGTGTAGTGACTGGTTTATGGTCTGTGCAGATGCCTGGTTGGCTGTTTGTAGTGATTGGTTAGGCTGGTAGCAGTGACTGGGTTAGGCTGTGTAGTGATGGAGTTAGGCGTGTAGGTGACTGGGTTATGCTGTAATGGTAGTTACTGGTTGGGCTGATTAGTGAGCATGGTTATGATTTCTAGTAGTGACTGGATGCTGTGCAGTGGATTGGGTCTAGGCTGTTGTAGATGCTAGGTTATGGGGGGTCTGGAAAAAAAAAAGTTTGAGGGGGACTGGGAATGGTCTGTAGAGAGTAGGAGACTGGTTGGCTGTTCGTGTGACTGGCGCGGGTTAGGCTGATGTAGTGGGAGGGTTAGGCAGTGTAGTGACTAGGAGGCTTGCTAGTGACTGGGTTAGGCTGTGTAGTGACTGGTTAGCGTGCAGTGATGGTTAGGCTGTGTTGTGAATAGGTTATTGGTCTGCAGTGGATGGGAAATGGTTCTGTAGAGGCACTGGGTTAGGCTGTGTAGTGACGGGTTAGCTGGTGTGTAGTTGACTGGGTTAGGTGTTTAGTGACATGGGTTTGCGTTTGTGAAAAAGAACTGGGATTGAAGGCTGTGTAGTGACCTGGTTATGTCTTAGCAGTGGCCGGGTTAGGCTGTGTAGTAGACTGGTTAGAGCTGTGTAGTGGACTGGTTATGCTCGTCATTGCACTGGGTTAGGCTGTGTCAGTGACTGGTTGATCGTCTGCAGTGACTGCGTGTTAGGGCTGTTGCAGTGACTGGGTTAAGCCTGTGCAGTGACTGGGGTGACGTGACCTGATTATTGCTGGGTAGTGGACCTGGGTATGCTGGTAGTGACTCGTTAGGCTGTTTGTAAGGGACTGGTTATATGCTTGTGTCAGTGAATGGGTTATGGACTGGTAGTGACTGCCGGTTAGGCTGTGCAGTGAACTGGGGTGCAGTGACTGAGTTACATGCTGGAGTGACTGGGTATAGCTGTGTAGATGGAGGTGGGTTAGGCTGCTTGTGTGAGAGTTAGAGCTGTGAAGCTTACTGGGTTAGGCTGTGGTTAGATGAGCTGCAGGTTACGACTGTGCAATGACTGACGGTTAGGCTGTAGTGCATGTGACTGGGTTAAGGCTGAGTAAGTGACTGGTTCAGGGCTTGCTGTAGGTGTACTAGGTTATGTCCTACCAGTGACTGGGTTGGATGTGTTTAGTGACTGGGGTTATAAGGTGCTGCCATAGTGGAAACTGGAGATTTAGGCGTGTGTAGTGGACCTGGTTATTGTCATGTTTGACATAGGGGTTAAGGTTATCTGCAAGAATGACTGAGTTATGGTCGTTGGTGATGAGAGTTTCTGCTGCCAGTGACTGGGTTTAGGCTGATGTCGATGAGAATGGGTTAGGCTGTAATAGGCTTCTCCTGTAGTGACTGGGTCACTAGGCTGGTTGAAACAAGTGACGAGGTTGAGTACTGTGTAGTATACCTGGGGATTAGGCATGCTATGCAGTGGACTGGTGTTTAGGGCTGAGATTGTAGTGAGCTGGGTTAGTGCTGTTTAGTCTCCATAGGTTTGCGGTCTATGCAGTGAACTGGGTTCAGGCTGTGTTAGTGACTTTGTTAGCCTGTGGCAGAATGGTTAGGTTATTTATCCTCTGGTTTTTTTGTGCTATGACTCCTGGGGTTGCATTGAAATTATGTACAATGTTCGTTATCTGGGTTAGGCTGTGTACATGAATCGGTTATGATTCTGTAGTGAAACTGGTCTATGCTGGTCCGGAAGCCGGCCTGGCTTGGGTTAGTGAGTTGTATAGTGACTGGGTCTTCTGGTCTGCAGTGACTGGGAAAATGGTTCTGTAGATAGTAGAGACTGGGTTAAGGCTGCTGTAGTGACTGGAGGTTAGGCTGTTTTCTTGACTGTAGCGGACTGAGGGTTGCAGTGTAGAGTGCTAGGTTAGGAGCATTGCCAGTGAACTGGGTTAGGTGAGTATAATGACCGTGGGGTTAGCTGTGCAGAGGGTTTAGGCTGTGTGGTGATCTAGGAGTAATTATGGGTGTCATAAACCTTGCAGACAAGTTATGTGACTTGGGGAAATGGTCTGTTGGAAGACTGTAACGTGGGGTTTAGGCATGTGTAGTGAACTGGCGTTTAGGCTGTTTAGTGACTGGGTTCATGGCTGCGTGAGTGAAAACTGGTTTGCTTTTGTGTTCATGACTTTCATAGTTCTGTCAATAGTTGCTTATGAGGTTTATGGTCGCAAGTGCTGTGGATTAGGCTGATTGATGTGACTGACTGTTGTTGCGCTGCGTTAGTGCATGTGTGGTGACTAAAGGCTTTATTGCTGTATAGCAATGACTGGTTAGGTGTGTGTGAGCTGTTGGTCGCAATGCGGTGTATTGGGGCTGTGAGGACTGCAGTAGTTACAATTCGATGTTTAGGCGAATGCAATAGTGATGGGGAATGCAGTAGCTGAGTTAGTTCGGCCTGCCGTAGTGACTGGGTTATGATTGGGATTGTAAGTGACTGGGTTCATGATGTCTGTCTGGTATGTGACTGGAGTTATGGTCTGCAGTGAGTGCGGTTCTCGCAGTGAACTGGTTTTAAGGCTGTGCCCAGTGGCATGGGGTGCAGTGACTGAGTTAATTTGCCCTGTGTAGTGAATGGATTATGCCTGATGTAGTGACTGGGTTAGGCCTGTGTGGTTGTAGGTGGACTGGGTTAGGCCATGTGCATGTGTGACTGGTCTTGCAGAGGCCGAGCGCAAAAGGTTCTATCTTGGGGATCTCTGGCTTTATTGGTCTATCTTCTCTTTTT
>CAJDSM010068200.1:2029-12146 GCA_903981925.1 Ostrea lurida | reverse complement strand
CCGACTAGAAATAATACTTGAGTTCCCTAGGACTCGCCTATTAAGTCCGGACAAGACTTTTGGATTCAAAACTTTCACTCCAAAATCCCGACTGTATAGCGAGTAATATATACAGTATAACTGATTTTTTTGTGCTAAGTTCCCCTTTAAAGCAAGTCCAGTCATATTTGATAGTCCCTAAGAATTTTGAAATAATCAATGATTGAAAGAGTTAAACATTATCAGTTTAGCCTAGAACAGATGAAATGAATGGTGAATAATGTTGGACGATGTTACACACAATTTGTCAATGAAATCTGAGAAATTTAGAATACTTTACTATTTTTGGTAATATGTCTTTCCGATCCAGTGATTTCAAATTAAGGCTTGTTAATTCAAACTTTTTAGTTTCTTCACTACCAGTAGACACTATGGAAGGTATAGAAATCCTATCGAAAGGTTTGATCATCTTAATAGACTGAACACTGGGCCTGGGTACAAGATGTCATGTTGCGCAAGTCAGTGACATTGCATAGCCTTCAGCTTTTATCGGTCAATCCGAGCCTTAGAGTTTGTACAAAATGATTTGAAAGTTCTATGGGTGATCTTTATTTTCCTAAATTCTATGGTGAGACTTTGTAAATTTTGCATGTCGCAGCTAACATTCCCAATGCGCAAAATGCCTTACATGTAACAGTTCATTTCACATACGACTACGACATGACCTTTTCTTTGGACCCAATTAGTCAAAACGGCCCATAATTCTCTATATTAAGAATCTTTAAACCTAAGTGCAAAAATGTTTTTCAGCTCTTCAGCAGTAAAGTAATTTCCGTTAAATGATTCCTTGTCATCGACTAATAGCTGATGTAAGGTCATACTCTCGATCGTTAAATGCGTGAGATCAATTAACAGAGACTTTTGGGTTAAATCAAGCGCTTTGCTGAATTCAGATCGGGCCACACAACATATTTAAAAATCGGAATGTGTTGTAACAAAAATCAAACCGAATTTCTTCAGGATTTTGTTTTTTTATAACCTCGTAATATTACTACCGACGACCGTAAAACGTACATTTTGGCTTTCTGAACCTGGTAAAAACAATACGAATGAAACGGAAGAGTTAATACAGGTCTGAACATAGGCTGTTCAGAGGAAACGTTCAGGATAGAGTGTGTATGAACTCTGACCAGTCAGGTCTGTCAGACAAGGAGATTGGTATGAACTTACGCAAAGCTGTTCAGAGTTAAGAGTTGTATGAAACTTAACCAGTAGCTGTTCAGATCGATTGTATCAACTACCAGTAGACTGTTCAGATAGGTTGTAATGAACTTAACGCAGCAGCTGTTCAGATAGAGTTGTAATAACATACAGCAGCTGTTCAAGAGTTTGCTCGGTTGAATTGTTGTTTGGGAAGAGCTGTGTGATGTAGGCAATCTCTGGAAGATGCTGGGATTTGAATTTCGGTGATCTCCCAGAGTCAGCCAAGCGAGTGGGCGGAATGCAGTGGTGATCAGCACTTCTCCATGTCAATTGAAGCCCATTATAAACTGGTAGCACAAAAAAAGTCATAAACTGTAGCACAAAAATTTCATAGAACTGGAGACAAATGATAAACTGGCGACAAAAATCATAAATTGGAGCCAAAAGGACCAATCTGCACGCCCATTAATAAACTGTAGCCCAAAAATATAAACTGTAGCACAAAAGGACATAATCTGACAGCCCATTTATAACAATAGCACAAAAATCATAAATCTGTAGACACACATAGGACACAATCTGACAGCCTTATAAACTGTAGCACAAAAATTATAAATTGCGACATAGAAATATAAATCTAGCACAAAGAAGGAACAAGTCAGTCAATTCCGTAACACTAATGATTTTTGTCATCTTTAATCTATACTCATTTGCAATGATCATGGCAATGAGATATTTAAACATTCCTGACATTGTCTTTTTTTTTATTAAGAGACCCTGACGATCGGTTGTCCCGTGACCCTCTACCTTTTTGTACAGCCGTAGGGCACCTCCTGAAAGTTCTGTGTGTACTGTTCAGGGCTTTGTACAGACGTTGAATATCTTTCCTCTTGTTAAAGATGGTGAAGGCGCCAGGGCTCCTACGAATCACATACACAGAGGTGGTTATATCGGCACTACAACAAGTGTTTTATCCTCATCAGCACACAAAGAGGTGTTTATTCTCGATACATACGACAGATGTTCTATACTCGGATCACATACAACAGAGGTGTTATACTCGAGTCACGATACAAAGAGGTGTTTAATACTGAGTCACACCACAACAGAGGCTTTAACTCGTCAACCACAACATGGAGGTGTTATACTCGATCACCGACACAACAGAGGTGTTTATACTCGATCACATACTAACAAGGTGTTTTATGACTGCATCACATAAAACAGCATGAGTTTATACCGATCACACAAACAGAGGTGTTTAATAACTCGATCACACACAAAGAGGTGTTTATAACTGATCACACCACAGAGGTGTTTATAACTCGATCACATGATACACAACAGAAGGTGTTTACTCGATGACATACAATAGAGGTGTTATACTCGACTCAACAAACACGAGGTGTTTATACTCTTAACAATTACAAGAGAGGTGTTTTATACCGATCACAAAACACAGGAGTTTTATACTCGATCACTAACAAGACAAGGTGTTTATCACTCGATCACTATACAAAGACGTGGTTTATACTCGATCACCATACACAACAGTAAGTGTTATACTCGATCCACACAACAGAGTGGTTTATACTCGATCACGACACGACAGAGTGTTTATACTCGATAACATACAACGAGGTGTTTATACTCGATCACAATAAACAGAGGGAGTTTATACTTCGATCACACATCAACAGAGTGTTTACATCGATACACACAACAGATGTGGTTTATACTCGATCACACACAACAGAAAGGTGTTTATACTCATTAACATCAAACAGAGGAGTTTATACTCGATCAGATACAAAGAGGTGTTTATACCTCGATCACACACAAAGATAGGTGTTTAGTACTGATCAATACAACAGAGGGTTTGATACTCGATCACATACACAGACGGTGTTTATCTCGATTCAATATCAACAGATGTGTTTATCTCGATTCACATACACACAGAGGTTTTATACTCATTAAATACAACAGAGGTGTTTAATACTCGATCCCATCAGACAGAGGTGTTTAACTCGATCAACGAACAACAGAAGGTGTTTATACCATAGACCAATCACACACAACAGAGGTGTTATACTCCAGATCACAATAGCAACAAGGCTGTTTATACTCAGTCACATACAACAGAGGTGTTTATACGATCACAGTGACAACAGAGGTGTTTTAACTCGATCACACACAACAGAGGTGTTGTTATACTCGATCAATAAACAGAGGTGTTTATACCATGTAACATACATACAGAGGTGTTTATATCGATCACGACACAACGAGTGTTTTAGCTCGATACATTACAACCAGATGTGTTTTATACGTCGATCACATACAACAGAGGTGTTTTTAATACTCGAGTCACATTATCAACAGGGTGTTTATACTCGATCACATACAACAGAGGTGTTTATACTTCGATCACTACAACAGATGTGTTGAAGTTATATTGTACCATTGAACAGGGTGTCGATCTTACACTTACGGAGAAGCACTTTTCCTGAGCGCGTGACAGAGTCTGTCACTGATTTTGTAACACGGCAGCTTCAACAGCACAGCATCCTCTGCCTCACAAAGGCTCGCAACTTTGTCGCAGTTGTAAACGTGAAAATCAACGAATGTCCAGTAAAACGAAAATCAACAGATGTCCAGTGTAACTAAAATCAACAGGTCCAGGTAACGGTAAAATCACCAGATGTCCAGGTAAAACGTAAATCAACAGATGATCCAGTGTAACGTAAAATCAATCAGATGTCCGTAAAAGAAAATCACCAGATGTCCAGTATAACAGTAAAATCAAACAGATGTCAGTAAGACAGTAAAATCAACAGGATGTCCAGTGGTAAAACGTAAAATCACAGATGTGCATAAACGTAAAATCATCAGGATGTCCAGATGTAAACTGTAAATTCATAACAGATGGTCAGTGTAAACGTAAAAATCACAGATGTCGCATGATTAAACATAAAATCAACAGATGTCCAGTAAACGTAAAATCAAACAGATGTCAGTGAAACGTAAAATCATGAACAGATGTCCAGTAAAGACGTAAAATCAACGAGATGTCCAGGTATAAACAAAATCAACAGATGTCCAGTGTAGAACGTAAATAAACCAGATGTCCAGGTAAACGTAAAATCAACAGATGTCCAGTAAACGTAAAATCAACAGATGGTCCAGGTAAACATAAAATCAACAGATGTCCAGTAAAACGTAAAATCACGAGGGCAGATGTCCAGTAAAACGTAAAATCAACAGATTCCAAATAAAATAAAATCAACAGATGGTCCAGTAACGTAAAATCCAACAGATCCCATAAAACATAAATCAATACAGATGTACCAGTCATAACGTTAAATCAACAGATGTCAGTAATATACGTAAATCAACAGATGTCCGCAGTAAAACGTAAATGATCAACAGATGTCAGTGTAACCGTAAAAATCAACAGATGTCAGTAAAAGTTAAATCAACGATTCCAGTATAAACGTAAGAATCACACAGATGTCAGTAAAACGTAAAATAACAGATGGTCCAGTAAAAGACGTAAATAACAGATTCGATAAACGTAAAATCAAACAGATGTCCAGTAAAGACGTAATAATACAACAGATGTCCAGTATAAACGGTAAATCAACAGAATGTCCAGTAAACAGTAAAATCAACAGATGTCCAGTAAATCGTAAAATCAACAGATGTCAGGTAAAAACGTAAATCAATCAGATGTCCAGTATAAAACGTAAAATCAACATGATGTCCAGTTTGTAAGTAAATATCAACAGATGTCCAGTAAACGAAAACACAGATGTCCAGTAAAACGTAAAATCACAGACTGCCAATAAAACATAAATCAACAGATGTCAGTAAAACGTAAAATAAAGATGTCCAGTAATAACGGTAAAATCAACAGAGTGTCAATTAAACATAAAAATCACAGATGGTCCAGTAACGTAAAAATCAACAGATGTCCAGTAAAAACATAAAACACGGATATAAAGTACGATAAAAGGCCAGCATAACTATCCAGAGCAAAAGGTAAATCATGGAGATAATCTCTGAAAAGGGTCAAACACAATACAGAAAATCTAATTGATCATCATTATGGTAATTTCAGTTTTAACTATGAACTGTCCATCGGACTATATACCCCCCGGGGGCATACTACAAATAACAAAACAGATTGTTCAAGATGAACAGGAAGTTGTCTAATAATGGTAATCAGCAATAATTCTTGGAGGAGTTGTGGAACGTGCAGTATGCATACATTGTGAAAAATGCCTAAGTCCAAAAAGTTCAATTATCTTTGTACAAAAATTGTCCAAAACAAAATTCTTGACAATATGCACACTCCATTTATGATATTCTAACACGCCCAAATTATCAATACAAAATCCTGCAATCGTTAGGAGGAGTCGGACAACGCACTGATGCATAGGTATTTTGGTGAAATGCTAAGTCCCAACGTTCATAAATATGTTACAAAAATGTCAAAATAAAGTTCCTGACAATTAGCACACCTCCATAATAATATTCTAAAACTCCACAAAGTCATAAAAACCTCGCAAGGTCGTTTAGGAGGAAGTTGCGGACAACGCACTGATGCATAGTATTTTGTGTGAAAATGCCTAGTCCAAAGAACGGCGAGATCATCTTGGTATACAAAATTGTCATAACAAAATTCTTGACAATATGCCCCATCTTCCATTTATGGTTTCTAACACTCCACAAGTAGTTCATTGAAATCTTAGCAATCGTTTAGGAGGAGTTGCGGACAACACTATTTGGCAGACACAGGGTGAAAACCTCTGATACCTCCCCCAGAACTTCGTTTGCGGGGGTATAACATAATAAGTACTTAGTTGTTATGCCAGATATTCTGACCGATGCCTTACCTCTGTGAAGAAGACCTGGTGCTCCAACACATTGAGATCAATGGTAAAGAGTCGAGGCTGGAGCGTTGTACAGAAGGTGTTACCATCCTGTCAAAAAGAGGATTCATTACTGTGTTGTATGATACATATGTACATGATTGACAATGTAACAGACAAGCTTCAAGATGTTCTATTTTTAGAACTGTATACCTGTTTACTGACATTGTACACTTTCTAGATTTGGTATAAATAGTCTGTAGATTTTGTGGTAATAAGCACTCTAGATAATTACATTGAGGGTGTTATTATTATTATTATTTTATTCATTTATAAAGCGCAAAATTACATATAGTTTCTATGGGTGTGTGTGTGTTATAGTGATCTGTCCAAAGGGGGATGCTTCATATATAAGCTAATTTGCACAAAGTTTGAATGGTGGTTCAGTATTAGCAAGTTATGATGAATGACGTGTTTGATGGGTGGGATGATTTATCAGTGGTGTAGTCCATTTTGTGCATTGGTCAGCTCAGTTGACAGTGTGTGGGGTAGAGCTTGACCTATTCTACATCACATTTGAGTGGCATAAGATGAACAAAATGTGTCTAGCAGCATTGCCCTCATCAAAAGTCCAATCTGTGTGTGTGTGTGTGCATGCGTGTGCATGGGTGTGCAATGAGTGGAGGAGCCTAGTTCTGGACTTACCATGAGTCCTATCTGTGCGTTAGCCGGCTGGTGCCTCAGGAGGTGTTTTTTGGGAGGAATCATGTCCTGAAGGACCTCCTTATGAGGCTCCATGATGTCCGTCACAGACTTCCCCATGGTCTTAGCCAGAGTCTCCAGGGAGTGCATCGCCTGCAAAACATAACACAATGTACAGGACTGGCTTAAAAGTCAATAATCAAAACATAACACATGACAGGATGGCTAAAGGTTCGTAATCAATAACATAACACGATGTACAGGACTGGCTTAAAGTTCATATCAAAACATAACACGATGTACAGGACTGGCTAAAAGTTCATATCAAACATAACACGATGTACAGGACTGGCTAAAAGTTCATATCAAAACATAACGTGATGTACAGGACGCAATGTACAGGACTTTTCGCTAAAAGTTCATATCAAATGCATCTTAGCAATTGATAGCTCATTAGTGAGGTCTTCTCAAAACATACATTGATATATGGAGGAGTTTATCATTGTTACCTGATTAATACAACCTACCGTATATACTCGCCTATTACATTTACAAACCCTCTATTGTTTATTATGCTCTCTTGGAACCCATTATTTGAACTGAGAGAGAGAGAGAGAGAGAGAGAAAGCGCAGAACCGAACTATTTTTTAATAAAGTGTGACATATCTGTGAAATAGCAATAGATAAATGAAGTCTTGGATTCTAAAAATGTGTTAATAAAAATGGGTAGTTTTTCAAAGCTTTATATTGGCTTATAAAAGACATACAAGAGTGTAACTGGGAGCTGAGGGTTTTTGATCGCAAGTTATTGCGGCAGAAACACTGAATTTGTGACGTAACTGTGGAATTGGATAAATTACGCCATGATTGTTTGATTTGATTGTGACGTTCACAATGCCACGCCGAAGACGGAGTAACATTTTGGCGATTACATTTTTCTTTAGACAATGTAAAGATATAGGTGCTCATAATGTGGGTCTCCTTTCTTTTTTCTCGGGGGGGGGGGGCTGGTGGGGGATGGGGGATACAGAAATTAAAGATAAATCGGAAGAGGGCTACATTATTGGGCAGCTATGTACTATAGTAAACCTTTGGTTAAATTAAAATATTTTCACAGTGCATGTACTCTACGCTTTCATAATTAGCATAAATTAAAAATAAAAAACAACAAAAACACAAAACATTTCCTCATTAAGGAGGCTAAAAAGAAAAAGAAAAAAAAAAAAAAGAAAAAAAAAAAAAAAAAAAAAAAAAAAAAAATAGCGCGTGGGAAGGTGCTTAATTTTAATTTATACAGCATGAAATTTCACACGCAATAAAGCGCCAACAAAGTCACTATTTTCAACAGAAGTGGAATGAGAAGAAGTAGTTTGAATAGCTACATGTAGTAATGAATGTATAATGTTTTCAAGTAAAGCGAAGTATATAATGTTGTGATAGCAATAACTTGCCACACCGGCGGAGACCGCTCCAAGTACGATATTCAGAAAGAGATTCATAGTAGTTTAGAGGTCAAGGGGCTAGCAAGTAAAATTCGTAAAGGAACTGCTAATAATCCAATTACTTATGCACGGCCATTTTCTCTCATTTTTGGAATAAGGTGGGATACTGGCAGATTTTGAAGGACGATACGCACACAAACATACTGCATTGTCTATACCTCTTCATGTGCTAAATAAACAAAGCCTATGGTCTAGAATAATAATATTTGCGTAGATAAGTTGCTTTATATGTAAAAGAATTAAGAATTCTTTTAAGGAAAGTTAATGTTAAACTACTGATGCAATTTATCTTGGGCGCCGGGTGACCGGCAAATTTTTTTGTTTTTACGAATTCATGAGAGAGAGAGAGAGAGAGAGAGAGAGAAGAGAGAGAGAGAGAATAGAGAGAGGAGAGAGGAGGAGAGGAGAAGAGAGAGATTATGCTGTGTACGCTAGCTTAGCCATGGATTGATTTGTACCTGGATTTGTTTAAATATTCCTCTCAAGAAATTACTTTTTATTTTTTTATTTGTGAGAGGACAATAAAAATCATGGTATAAAGAATGTCAGAGCCCTAACAAAATGAGGGTGCTTTCTTCAATCAGTAAGCGACTGACGTACGTTATATTCCATTTCATGAAAAGGTTGAGAGGAATGGGTATGAGTTTGTGTTTTTATTTTTCTTGTTCAAAGAATGTTTTTTACGGACTGCTGGCGTCTAAGAATAATTAAACAGATCAAGTATCCCTCAATTTTTGACAATTAAACGATGGCCATTATACGACATTCGATTCGAATGTCAAGGGGGATGCTTTCATATAAAGCTAATTTGGCAAAAGGTTTGAAATGGTGGTTCGTATTAGGCAAGTTATGATGAATGACGTAGAATTGGATGGTGGGATGTGAATTTATCAGTGGGATGTAGTCCATTAATTGTGCATTTGGTCAGCTCAGTTGACAGTGTTGGGGTAAGGCTTGACTATTTCTAATCACATTATGAAGTGGCATAAGATGAACAAAAGTGTTGTCTGAGCAGCATTTGCCTCATCAAAGTCCATCTGTGTGTTGTGTGTGTGCATTGCGTGGCATGGGTGTGCAATGAGTGGAGGAGCTAGTCATGGACTTACATTGAGTCCTATCTGTGCGTTAGCCGCGTGGCCTCGGAGGTGTTTTTTGGAGGAATCAGTCTGAAGGACCTCCTTTGAGGCTCCATGATGTCGTCACTAGACTGCCCCATGGTCTTAGCAGGTCTCAGGGAGTGCATCGCCTGCAAAACATAACACAATTGTCAGACTGGCTAATTCAAAACACACCGATAACTGGCAAGGATAAAAACATAACAGATGTAAGGACTGGCTAAAAGTTCATTTATCAAACATAACACGATGTACAGGACTGGCTTAAAAGTTCCATATCAAAAGCATAAAGAGTGCACGGTCAATCTAAAACATAAGAGTCAGACTGGCTTAGAAAAGTTCATATCAAACTAACGTGAATGTACAGGACGCAATGTACAGGATTTTCGCTAAAAGTTCATATAAATGCATCTGCAAGTTGATAGCTCATTAGTGAGGTCTTCTCAAAACATACATTGTTATATGGAGGAGTTTATCATTGTTACTAGTTAATACACCTCCGTATATACTCGCCTATTTTCAATTTACAACCCTCTATTGTTTATTTATGCTCTCTGAACCATATTTGAACTGAGAGAGAGAGAGAGTAGAGAGAGGAGAGAGAGAGAGAGAGAGAGGAGAGAGAGAGGAGAGAGAAGAGGAGAGGAGAGAGAGAGGAGAGAGATGTCTAGAAACTGCATTCCATTGCAGAGGAATAGTGATTTGTACTCGTGTGAACCCTGACTCACCTGTTCCTGAT
>CAJDSM010068198.1:0-13353 GCA_903981925.1 Ostrea lurida | reverse complement strand
AATATCTTTAAACGTGACTGTTGAAACCATTGTAACATCAACTTGATGATCAGTAATCTGCCTCGATTTAAAAACAGAACAAGCTCTTGCGTATCGAATCAGTTGTGATACACCATCGACATAATAATTATGCATATGATGTTGACTGACCAATTAAAATTTATATAGTATGTTATGTAATATTATGTTATCATCTAATATCGTGGGGCTCGAGTTTTGTGGATTGTTGAGATTTTACTGTTTCATTGGGATTTTATTTCGTGGATATAGTTTCTTGCACACTGAAACATTAAATATTTTGTTTATATTTTGTTGTGATGTGAAATTAGTGGAGAAATGAATCCATGGAATTTGATTCCCCACGAAATGTAATTATTTCGCAGTAATAGGCGGATTGACTGAATGATTGATTGATTGATTGATTGATTGTATAGTCTTTAAGTGTCATATGGTATTGTCTATGGGTGTGTTGGAGCATGCAACAGGACAAACACAACAAAAATGCTATTGTAAACCGTGATATATCAATAAATATTATTTGCTATAGCCAGTACTTTATCATGTGAATGAAAAGCATATGACTTTATGGTTAAATGTCAATTTCCACAATGCTTAAACAACAAAATTATAAAACAATTATAGTTTCAGCATTTGAAATACATTTATCTTGTGTTATACACATAACAAACCGATGCGTCACTTCAGACCAAAGTATCTTAGTTTCAGCATTAATTATATTTTCAAATAATCTTGCCTATTCTGTATACCAGTAGAGTCATTATGACTTATAGCAAAATATTAGTGCAGGAATGTCGACGTGGCTTCAAGTGACGTTGTGTTAAAGGATTGATGACGACACACTAGTGCGGGAATGTCACCACGGGATCAGATTACGTCAGTTAAAGATTGATGACGACACACAAGTACGGGAATGTCGGCGTGGTGAATCAGGTAATCACTGACACTGCCAAGAAGTGTCCTGCGGATCTTTCCGTGACCCCGACTCCCTGTGACGATCATTGTAGCATTTACCTCCTTCGCTACATTTATTATTCCTTCGCCGGGCTTCGGGGCATGTGTGCTTCTGACACTGCCATTGATCTGTGAAAATAAAAAAGATGAAGACAACCTCACAACTACTGCAAAGAAATCAAAATTAAGAGTTGGGGAATGACGAACCTCTGGACATACCAAAGGTGGGATCTGATACCTAGATCTAGGGCGATCAATAGTTAAAGTCAGTGTGTAAAGAATCATGATTCAAAACAACGAAACAAATACTCCTACTCGTTGCTTGTACTTGCTGTACACACATCATTATGATATTATTACAAAATGTTATGCAACGTGATTAATACACTATAAAATTATTAGAAAAACGACTTACTCCTAGCTGTCTTAAAATTTTCGCAAACATTTGAAGTTTTCTCTGTATCTTCTCTATCTGGTGACGGAATATTGTTTGGAAAGCATCAATGTCTTCTGTGTTAGGTGCTAAAAACAAGAAGATTGATCCATTTTACTTTAAACTAATCGCTATTAGTGTAAATTAAGAGCTACAATCATTATCTTAGGCACAAGAAGAATTTAACAGCGTTCAGGTCAACTTTCCAGACCCAGACACACTTGTATTACATTTCTACCATGTTCTCAATCATTTTTTTTTCAAACACATCACTAGTCAGAAAAGATATCCATACGATGTTTCTAATGTATACATATCAGCTGTACATCAACTTTCTGATTATATACTATTCTACCCCGATAACTGTAAAATCAAAGGAATGCAGCGGCTATTATTTTTCGATATACCTTAATACGTAATAACAGATTATGAGAAAATCGATGCATATCTCACTTGCAATTTGTGATTTTCTAATATGAAAATAAAGCCCATAACTGATAATTCAATTTCATAATCATAAAAATCAATAGATGTTGCAAGACGAAATTTTAAATGACTGAATTATAATTGTAATTCAGTATAAATCAGTTATCTGCATTTCGAGATCGGTACACGGGTAAACAAGCATGTTACCCCTCTTCCACGTGTTGTAATTTTCTTACTGTGTATCTAAAGCAGTCGATATAACCCGTCAACATCAAACCTAACTACTTGAAATATTTTTAGTATATTCTACCATCTCATCTATTTTCGTAAGCAAAAGACATATAGGCCTATCCTTTTTGGAAAATGCCATGATGTCACGAATTGGCCTAACGCGTATCTGTATAGGTAAATGATCGGATGATTATATATTTCTGAGCCGTAGTGGAATAGAACTAAAATTCTTGTTTTAATACGTGGATGATGCGGGGTTACCTCGGTCTCCAAATGTTATTTGGAATATGAAAGCTTCGGCTTTTCTTATATTAAGAAGAAATATTTAATCACTACATCATTAAGTCCTATTNTGTTATTTGGAATATGAAAGCTTCGGCTTTTACATTTCTCGACTTTGAAGATTAAGTATTATCTAAAATGTTAGTAAACAGAACAACTAATGATAAATAGGTTCTTTGTGCTACTTTTAAAACGGTCTTAAATTCCCGAGCGGTGATAACCAATCATTTCCAATGAATCAAATGACCACCCCTTGTTCATGATATCAGACACTCCAATCAGCAATTATTTACTTCACGATCCCCACATCACTTGCGGGATTAAGCCCACTCAATCACCGAGACTTCTAACATGATGATATCTATCCTTTGTACGTTTCATAAGTGATTGGAAACTGCACGAATGATTTCATGATTGCATATAGTTTGTCGAAACACATTTGATGTTTGAACTGCATACCAATACGAAGTAATGCAAACATTCTCGTGAACAACATGATAGCCATGGACACAAAATACGTCATAACAGCCAGCATGCAACTTAAATACAAAGCAAACCATGCACTTTTTTAATTTGATGGGCGCTTTTGACGAACTCGGCGACCAATGATGTCCAAAATGTGCTCAACACTACGAGCAAGCATGGTAATATAGCAACAGACTTTTTACACCAAAAAAAACCTGCACAGCACGAACACGATGTGATCCGGAATTGTCACCCATGAACACTGGCCATGGTCTAAGAGTGTGATTGTCAAATTGAGGAATAGCACTTGCAACAAGAAAGTATCTTTTGCAATTATGTACATCATGGTTTGTCCCTAATTGTGATCCGATCCAGTAACTATCAGTATCAGTCGTAGGAAATACAACCCCACACCATAACTGATCCACCACCAAACAGAATAGTGTCTACAATATTTCGTTCAGCATATGCAGATTTAGGTTGCTGCTATACATGTATTCGTCTATATATAAGATATCAAAACACGGAACTCGTCCGACAATAAAGTCAAGAAGACTAGGTTTCAATGTTAGTAAGCTTGACACTATGCATATGTGCTGTTTTGTGGTAGTTTTTTTAAACCAGATATTTACGACTGGTTTTCCAGATTTTGCACAACCTTTCCGGTGCTTGTTTAGTGGTACTTTCCTACAATTCTACAAATGTTGAATGGTGATGATCCACTTGAATGGTCCTCCTAATTCAAATTATCTGCAATCGGATTGTATTTGAGACTTGCAGAAAACCCACAATTTTTCGATGTGCAAAATTAACTTGTCAAACTGTACAAGTCAAATAAAGAGCATTCACACTGTGTACAAAACTCTCAAGTTAGTCTGACAGTCGCAAGGGCGATTATAGGCCAAGATAATGAATACAGATATTTTGTATAAAAAGGCACAAACCTCTGTTACTGAACTGAAAAATCATTGCTTTGTTTTCATCAATTTTATGAAGAAGCAACTTTGGTGTTGCAATACATTTTTCCATGTGTACATATCTAATGA
This sequence comes from Ostrea lurida, assembly GCA_903981925.1. Taxonomy (NCBI): domain Eukaryota; kingdom Metazoa; phylum Mollusca; class Bivalvia; order Ostreida; family Ostreidae; genus Ostrea; species Ostrea lurida. The sequence goes on along the minus strand of CAJDSM010068198.1, from coordinate 9,498 downwards.
ATGGGACAACCTTACTTTGCAACCATTGGGCGGATGTGAAGATTTCACTCATCTCTACGGCATAAACAAGGACAACAACGTCTTCAGGACGGTGGCATTTAGCAGCATACCCTGTTAATAACACATTGTGAGAAAGGTAGAAACACTAAATATATGATATTCACACATAGCAAAATCACTCGTTATATCAAAATAATATTACTCTTTAAAGGGGCATGGACACGTTTTGAACTAAAAAATGTTCAAATTTTAGATTGCCATTTTTAATGTTTACAATGCTTGACTTAGGTATTTTTAATGGTCGGGAAAACTTTGAACGTCATCTGTTGACTTCCAAGTGAGATACAGAACTTACAATTCATTGCTATGTAAACAAGGCCCGAGTCATGATTTTGCTACATGCATTGAATATGATATTAAACGTCCCATTTAAAGCAGATTTTTTTTTTCAAATTAGAAGTTTATTCTAAACACAATTAAACAGTGTCTAGTGGTTTTTTTTTTACATCTCATATTGTTTTAAACATGATATTTTCTATGAAGCAATCTTTTTGTAAACATAAACAAGGCTCGAGCCTTGTTTACATAGCGAAGATTTGTGAGCGCTGTATCTTACTTGTAACTCAACATCTGACATTCAAATTTTTATTGACCACTAGAAATAACTTGATTAAGCATTTTAAACATCAAAATTGACAATCTAAAATTTTAACATTTTTAGTTCAAAACGTATCCATGTCTCTTTAAGAGGTTAATTCTATTGCTACAGATACAAATTTCAAATATAGGCGAGGGAGAAAACACGGCATTGGTAATGCGCAGGGATATAACTCTAAGCTGCACTGTTGCAGCCAATGATCGCAAAATCCCATCGATGAAAACGACGTCCATGTAGCGTCTTGGGACACGTGGTGATTATTGTTATCAATGCAAGTACGTTAAATTATCAAATTTCAGAGGAAATGAGACAAAATTATTTTATATGCCGTGCTTAAAACGTCAGGTATTCAGTGTATTCAAACCCAATTTTGCACTTTGTTGTGCTACATCTAATGGTCGTCCCATCAACAAGTTAATAATCGGTTTATTTCCTATTTAGGAGGCAGACAGACAGTTTCAGGCTTAATAAGGCAACATCCCGTGAGAAATACGACATTTGTAGTAAAATGATTTTGCCAAAAGGGCAATATCCGAAGATCAATATAGCATTTGTGGTAAAATGATTTCTCTTAAAGAAATTAATGTTTATTGAACAGATGTTTAGGATTCAGAATTTTCAACTTTAGAGTACATTTGATTAATACATTCATGCAAAATATAGTGTGTGTTGTCATGTCTGTTTTGTCGGTCCACCGGGAAGCTGTTTGTGAGAATAAGAGTTAAAAATACCAATACCTCAGAAGTATCAATTTACGGACATGTTTAATTTCATGAAAGCATTTCCGTAAATTTGAAAGAGAAAATGTTGATTAATCGTGTAGTGTCAATATCTATTTCTAGGCAATATTGCACTCTGTATGAATATGCATATCTATTAATATTGCAGATGGTCCCGCACTTGACAAATGGGTGTGCAAACTTCATGTACATTATTAATGTGAACATAACATAGATTGATGTAGAAATTCGGTAACAGAACAAATATGAAGTTTAAGTGAAATCTTATTGGTTTGCATCAACATTTATTTGTTAATTGTGAATATACATAATTTTGTTATAGTATGCACCATCTATACTTGTGTGTTCCGTAAACCAGAATTGATTAAAGAATTAGAAAGGGTACATGAGGAATATCTTCTGTTCCAGCTGATACATGTAAAGCTTGTAGCAATATTGTCTTTGTTTTTAGGGCTCATAATTACAACTGTATTTTAAAACGAAATTGGTACTAAACTAGACACAGATTTGGTAATTGTATTTGCACTCCAACCGCTCTTTCAAACATGAAACTCTCAAAATCATGAATTAGGTTAAAACACATTTATATACCCTGTCATGGAACAAGTTACCGAACTATTACTGATTTCCAAAACTTCAAAAAAAAAATCCTTAACAAATATAACTTTGCAGATCTAGTAAATTTTCACCAAGCCCCTGTCTTTACTCCTCACGAAATATTGACAACTGAAAGGAGCACACATCAGAATTTTGTTGCAACATATGCCAGAAGTAGTGTAAATCGGATGTGGATTTTGAAGAAAAGCTAGAAGAACGTCTGGGAAATTTGAAATCCCAGACCTTTTCTCAAATCAACACGTCAAAAGGTGTGACTTTTCAAAACTTTACACAACCATTCGCCACGAAATGGAAATAGAAATATTCATGTCTAATGATCAAGCATTGTAAAAATTACATCGTTAAACTCCACTCTGGTTCTACGCACAAATACTCTGAAGTCGATATTAAACCAATGACATTATCTTTGTAGATTTTGATGACCAGTACTTCTAACATTCTGTTTAAATCCCCATGAGCACCAATTGTGCTCCTTTGCTTTTCAGAATTCATTCCAAAGTTTCTACATGAGAAAAAAAATGCGTTGCAGGGATTTCAACAGTCACGTTTAAAGATGACATTTCGCAAATGCAATGGTCGTTATAACGATCTAGTTTACCAGTATAATCTTCATTGGATCAAATGCTGTCTGACGTGTTACCTGGCCATTGTTAAGCCATTCTTTATACACTTATTTTGATTACGGATTACTCAATCACCTGATCTAGACAATGGGCTCACGACAAGTGTGACCGATCGACAGGATATGCTTACTCCTCCTCGTGTATCCTGGTGTATCCAGGGGTCCGTGTTTGTCATACTTTCAATTTTGTATTCTTTGTACGATTTATGAGGTTGATCACAGGTCGTTATCTCCAATTTTGACATAATAAGAGTTCTTTGCTTATTTTGCGATTCGTAAATAATTTTTCATATTGAGATACTGTTAGTTGTAGATGAAGCAGCCCAAATTTAGGCCTATGCGTATCGCTTATGACAGTAGCAGTGACAGTCCTTTAATGCCTCAGTCACAAATGGACTACGAGCCCCGTACCACCGGTCTAAGATCGATTTTTCGTAGGTTTCGCACCACTTCCGTGCGATTCTGCGAGCCTCGCACCACAGTGGCACGGGAATTTCGGTGTCTACGAATTTAACTTTTTAAAATAATTTTCGGGATCGCTAAAATCGCGGTGGTGGTGGGCGGGACACGGCGGCAGTACCAGCCTGGCACGACAATCGCCCAACTGCAGCACAATCGCACGACATTACGGTCAGTCGTCCCATTTTCGCGGCCAGTTTTATATGGGTCCAGAAATGGTGCGTTTCGTGCGAGTCTCGCACCACTCCAGTGCGAGGCTGGTGCCACTTAATTGCAATCGTACTCCCGCAGGTACGACAAATCGCGGCAGTGTACGGAGGTAGCCGTTATGGTGCTAGTCTCGCGCCACTGTTGCACGCTGCCAGTGCCACCTCGCGCTGAGAACGGGCGACATGTCTGCCACCAGCCGTCGCCGACTTTATCAAAGACAGTCGTATACGGGGGCAGTAGATAATATGACCCGCGTGGCCGAGCGCCGCTGGTATCGTACCACAATGGAGATTTGAACTTTCACGTCCCAAATCGCCATTATCTTGCGGGAAGTCGCCCACTTGCCGTTTATAAGGTCAGATCCGAAAGATTTGTGATTCTCATTTCTAAATGCGTTTGACGAAGAAACAATTAGTGCGTATGCTTACATGTACATCTTTGGTTTGGCGCGGCTAAGGCACGAGCAATGCTCGAACTCGCGACATTCTGGTTACTTAAGCGAATGCACCACTACTAAGCTTCAGCAACCAGTCAATGAAAAATGTAATGATAATATGAATTAATGATATGGTAATGATATGCAACAACAATATATTGATATTATACAATAGCCATGTGCAAATATACAACAAGGCCATTCACATGATATACAAGCTGTTGGATTAAGCTGAAGGACAAAGTAATGGGATGGTTTATGAATTCAATGTTCGATTTACTTATTCGGGATCTTCTTATTCCTTCTACTGTGTGCATACAGCCGATCAGTCAGAACCTTCTGTATCCCATGATGCTTAGAAGATGGACAAATAAGGCTAGAAGGGCATAAATACACCCGGAAATGGCCCCCAGCAGTTCTCATGTATGTCACAATCGCAGTCCACCCATTTAATGTACATTGCAATTTATTTGTTTGCATGGCTCTATTTTGTGGTTTACACATTTCCACCTAGCGATAATATATTTTTCTAATCAACTGCATTCTACGTGCATTTATTGTTTTGTCTATATAGTTCCATTAGTGTCGCCAAATTCCATTGTTAATTATTCTTTCTCGCTTTGATGGCAGCTCTAATTGCTTTTTATCAGATGTTTCATTTTCAAATGCTTGGTTTCGGATCATGTTTGCATTAGTTTCTACAGTATTATAGTCTATATAACCGTGTATGTTGTCTCATTATTCACTGTCGACCCAAGTACTGTCAAACAATGAAAATTGTGTAGGTCAGGACAATACAACGAAGACCGATGGAAGCATAATCAGATAATGCAGGAGTATTTACTTGAAATGTACGGAGAAAAGCAGAGAATATTATATATATTATGATCATAATACAATCTACAAGGAACAGTGGTGGAACAGACAGGATTTTAGAACATTTGGCAATACAATACTGAATGCATTTTCGAATTCCCAATAACAAAGATGTGACTCGAAATTTATCTGAATATTCTCCTGAATACACATGGAGTTAATACACTTCATAGACTGTACGATAGGATATCAAACTGCCCATTCATAAGACATTCATTGCCCATTCACCGCCCATCAGAAGATACAATGTATTCACTGGTTCATTCAGAAGGACATTCATCGCCTATTCATTAAGACAGTTCATTGTCCATTCAAAAGACACCCACTGCCCATATCAGAAGGATATTTCTGGCCATAACACATTCAGTGCCCCATTCAGAAAGACTTCATTGGTCCACTTTCAGAATTATTCACCGCTCATTCAGATGATATTCACTGGTCATTCTTACACATGTCATGCCCATTCAAAATATATTCACGCCCATTCAGGGAAAGTATCAACAACCGCTCATTTTAGAGGATATTCACTGGCCATTCTCTAACAAGATTTCATTGACCCATTAATATATTCACCCGCCATTCAGAAGGTATTTACACGCGCGGCTCATTCAGCCGGAAAATCTGATATTCATCATTGCTCATTTTCAGGAAATACACTGCATGCCCAATCAGAATACCATTCACTCCTATTCAGAAAGGAGTAATCACCTTGCCCAATATACAGAGGATATTTTCATTCTGCACATTCAGAGTGATATTCACTGCACATCATAAGAAAACAAACGCTTCGTTAGACATGAAACGTCATAGGCTCATTTTTTCAAACATTACAGAGATTTATCAAATCTAATTTTCATTACAAGTTTATTCAATCGATTGAGACAAAAAACGTTCTGCAAGTAAACATTCTACAACAATGTGCGATCAATTATAACCGTTTACACGGGTTACACACGACACGCAGGTGGAGTTTTCGATCTACCTCCTGGCCATACCGAATATACACTACGATTACTGTTAGGTCACGTCCGAGTGTAGATACACTGACCAAAGTACATAACTTAACCACCCTTGTAATTTAAGTCCATGCAGTATACTGTCGCAACACTGCTCGGACCTCCTCTATGAGCCTTACTCACGGCTTACCTCACGAGTGCTCCGATCCCTTTAGCACTTTCTGAGTCTACTATCTCGCTCAATTACCGCATGAGAATACCGTGCCTATTGTACTTTCCGTGGCGTGCCGATGACCCGAAATACTTGCCCTGTAGGTATTTCCAAGGGATATATGGTGTACGCTACCACAGCAAAGGGCTTCGCTACCCCGCACGAGCGCCTCGCATCCACATCCCCCTATACACATGGATCGGATGGCCCCCACGAGGGCGCACGCAATCACTGTCGAGCCATAGCTCTACATCCAATCGACTAGTCACGTGAACCGCCTGGTCTTTGTCTATCCGCTGGAGCGTTTAAACTACCGCTCGCCATACACTCATTCGTAACCGCAGCGTCGGGTCACAGTACTCGACGACTATTAGTTCCGTTACCACCCATCACTGCGCCAGCGAAGCATCAGGTTCTCCGATTGTATCGGCGAACTCGGCTTCTTACGCATAGTCCAACACAATTCGAGCGAGCTTACATCTTCAGCCTCTACTAATCATAGGCTTGCAATTGTATCACTAGGTAGGCATCACCGGAGCGACATTCACTCTTTCCGCGCCGTCCCACTCTTCAGCATTGCACGCCATTTTCAAACCCCAGGGGCCATTTACAGACGCCATTGTTACGCGTAGACCGCATGAGCGGCATACAATTACAATCGTCTCAGAACTCTACACCTCGCATCTCCCGTCCTTGTGACCAATCCATCGCCGTCTGCCTTTCATGCACGTTGTGGTGGTGGGTGTGTTTTTCAGGAGACGACGTCCCATCAGTACTCTCACACATTGCTTAATAGTTCATCTTCTTCGGGGCTCGCTTCTGTGAGGAGTTAATATTGTCCTGGTCGCGTACGGCCGATTGGTGCTCCGCAAAAGGAAAAATTATAGGACAATTTTAGTTAGCTGCTTCCCCAGCGAATCGGTTTACCCTTAGCCAAATACAGTCTACATCGACTACAGCGGAATGCTTCTGCGAGCAGATGGCCCTACGAGCTACGCGGGAAATCATTACTCGCGGGTCCCAATAAAACTCCCTGAAACTGCTGATGAGGCTCGTATGGCTTAGCGACAACCGAAATAGCGCAAGCAAACTGCCAACCTCTCCATTGCACCCTTGACCCATGCGCATACCATAATGGTTGAGCTTTCACATCGCCCAAAATAAGAACGTACATACATTGGTAAACTGGAATTGCTCACACCCCCTTTAAATAAAATCATCTTCCCAGAAGCAAGAATCATCACCTCATCTCCGTTAAAATCTTGTGCAAAGATGTCCCCTGTCATCTTGGTTCTCCGCATCTAATCCCTTCACCTTAGGACTTACATATCATTAGTCGGTATTTATATATCTCTATATCTATTATAAGTGTGGGCACCAGTCTAACATTGTACCTGTGTCTCATTCGTGCATTTACTCAAGGCAATCATAGCTCTATTATATCTATTAACAATATTCTCTCTATATCATTGTATTTCCTGTGAGTCCCTAATTTTGTGCCCTACTTATCTTAGTTTAAATCTATATATCTATACTTCATATATCAATTATATATAAATATATAACGGAGTCACTTCAATTATTTGATGGCCCTGTCACGGTATATTACAACCTCGGTGGCATCTATCTGTTTCATTATATATAAATCTAACCGGTCTTGGCCGTTTACGAGCACTTATCATCTCTTATATATATATATATCTTAACATACAAAGTCTTTATCACAGTAATATAATCTACTCATATTCTCTCCTACTAAAAGTCGGTACATGGGCACACGTGATTAGTTTTACTGAGTATGTCATTGAAAAATGCGCTCAATTAATTTGTAAACACCGACTTTAAAATTCAACTATTTCTGGTGGAAGACCAGGTGAGATAATCTGCACTGAGATGTCGCAACAAACACAATTACGTGTTTGTCACTTGTATATGATTTTAACAGTGTTCTACGAGCGTGGAACAATGCCCAGCACCTATTCACCTGTTAAAGCAATATAATACATTATGCGCGAGGTCGCTCCTTATCTATATTATATCAAAGTATCCTTATACCATAATCCATAGTCCCCAAAAGAGACATACACCTCTAGAGCTGACGTGGGCCAACCACGGACCTCTATATCAAACTCGACCAGGCCCGCACTGGTAGAGTAAGCAATACCTCTGGCTGACCGGTCCACACCCGCCGTAAAATAATATAATATCTATCTATAATCATCTAATTAAATTATATAATATACTATATATAGTAATACATATATCTATATATATAACTTCTATATATTCTATATATCTCCTATCGCGGCGTTACCCGTCGGCACAACTAGTCACAGTAGCTAAACTGCCTCGATGTATCAATCTAGAGGCGGCGGTACGCTCCCAAATCAGTCAAAATATCACTTGTAGTGATTTTTATTTTGAATCGCATTCTAAGTGTCATTTATAACGACCACAAAGGAATCTGAATATCTGCTTTCACTTTGAAATTTACTAACCATGACCGGTCATTCTATCTTGGTAACAGGATCATCGTGTACAAACACCTACCTCATACGATACACCTTTGTATGAAGCTTCAGTGGTATCTCTGCGTACACCACACACACACCTCGTCGTGCGTGTACCGCTTTCTATGCTAGTTAAATATACCCACATCACGCCTGCTTGATAATTAAGAAAATATACAGTTCTCCAGTTGATTCGCATACGCAAGAAAAACATGCTATACAGTATGAGACTTTTTAAAGCGTGAGGCCACGAGCGCCTCTACACGTCATATGACTAACTAGAGATGTAAGTTGATGCGTGGTGCCCGACAGCTGGTTATTTAACTCTGATTATCTTCCCGTTTAAGAAATCCCAGTGTCATTTCGCAAATTCTTACGGTTCGCTCCCTATAATTTCCCTTTCGTGTATAAAATAATACGATTTCACAAGAGGATATGCTTTTCATCTAATCCAGTGAGAGTCTCGGACTGATCCTTTCTCTTTTCGGTACCCTTTGTTACGACTGTACTTTCCTTACTGGTATTATTATCTGCGGGTGATCCCATATTCCTTTATTTCGACTGAGTGGGCTGCACGGGCGGGTGTGACACAGTCAGCAGATCCTATGTCTTACCCTCCCCGCTCCCCTATCTCTCTTATCTCTATCTATGATTCACTCTACGATCCTTCACCCCTTTCTCTTCCTGTCGTATCCGTCTTGCTTTGCGCGCATCCGGGTGGTGGGATGTCGGTTAGCTCGATTTTATCTGTTCCTTTGTGGTGTGCTGGATGTCACTGTCGGTTGTATGTCGGACTGCAGTGTTGATTGTCACTGTCGGTGACTTGTATGTCTATCTTGTCGGTTATCCTCTTGTCAGCTTTCTATCTAAAGGTCGTGTTGTATGGGCACTGTTGTGTTGTTATTCAGTCTTTGTCTGCGTGCCTTGTATGTTCACTGTCGGTGTTATATCATGTCGGTTTGTTATGTCCAGCCTGGTGTCGGGTTCTTTCTTATGTGGCCACTGAAACGTGCTATATATTACACTGTCGGTGTTGTATGTCCGACTGTCGGTGTTCTATGTCACTTCAGTTTGTATGCACTGTTTGGTCTATTGTCATTCTCGGTGTTCTATGTGCACTGTCGGTTATAATTGTTCACACCGTGTTAATATCTATACTGTCCCGGTGTTGTATGTACTGTCGTTTCTAGGTCACTGTGCGG
>CAJDSM010068188.1:0-12294 GCA_903981925.1 Ostrea lurida | reverse complement strand
GTAAGCGATGTGGCCCATTGGCCTCTTGTTAATTTACTTGCCCTGAAAATTTAATTTTTCATGTTACAAGCAATTTGATTAGCTGAAACAAGATTGAGCAACATCAATTATTTTTGTATAATCTAACTTGCTCTTTATGACGTTCTAGAATGACGTCACAATGCATTTGACGGTGTTGTCTACTTTGTTGCTACAGCAAAAGTCGTCCGCCTCATGCAAAATCCTTATTATCTCACAAGTTATTCATCGAATAATGTTAAATGCAATTTTCTGAAATTAAATTAATAGGAAAAGAAGCTAATTTTGACCTTAGGTTATACGAATTTGTATAATCTAACTTGTTAGCAGGGTTCGCTTAATATAATTCCGCTTCATGGATTATAAAGCGTTAACTGCACACCAAGTTATGATTATATCGTTATAACCTAGTCAAAAATTAAACTTCATTTCCCTTAAATACATTATATACTTGCTGACTGGACTGTGTTGCAAAGGTTTTCTCTCTACAATACTATCTTTGATCAGACAACAGCCCTGGCTGATTCAGTGGTTTCACTTTCTTTCAGGTCAATAAGAGACCAAGCATTGATACCATTCTAGCAGACCCAATAGTGCTACGAAGAAACTGTAAACTGGAACGAGTCGAACGACGAAATTCAGGAGGAAGCATCGGGGCAGACTCACTCAATTCTTGGAAAGAAGAGCTGAGAATAAAAGAGAAGAAGCTGGACATGAAAGAAAAAGAATTGAAAAGTATACAAGTCATGTATTTAATATTTTGATGAAAGATTTCAAACTACAATATCTAATTTTTTTTATAATATCATAAGGCTGCCTAAAGTTAATTCTACGTTTAAAGTCACCCGCGCGCGTAGGTTTCAGCGAAATTGCCGTTTTAAAAAAAAAAAACAAATCCGGTGTTATATAGCGAGACTTCCCCCATAGTGAGACTTCATCCGGAAGGCTGGCTATATAGTGAAACTTCCCCCCTGAAGGCTGGCTATATAGTAAGACTTCCCCCTGGAAATCTGGCTATATAGTAAGACTTCCCCCCGGAAGTCTGGCTATATAGTGAGACTTCCCCCTGGAAGGCTGGCTAAATAGTGAGACTTCCCCCAGGTTTTCGGGGGGAAGTTTCACTATATAGCCAGTCTTCCACCTTTATAGTGAGGCTTCCCCCCTTGGGTTAAGTTTCCGGAATAATAATTTTTGCTTTGATCTATATACCTCATACATAATGTTTGATGAAATACAGACACAGTTTGTTGTTGTTTTGGGGTTCTCTTTGCACTGTTTTAATTCAGTTTACCTAAACACAATGTCCGAAGAAAGATTTATCAGTGGATATGTTGGTGGGTTTTTTTTTATTTTGTGTATTTGGTAATTTTGTTTACAATATTTATATCTTTTTATTTCTTAATCTCAATCTCTATTTTAAGTTTAATATTACAACCAATCTAAATGATCATATTTTAAGGAATCTGAGGTTTTTTAATGTCGCACGATCAGGTTTCAGCTTAAAAAAAGGGGTGGGGGGGGATCATTCCCCAAAGGCAATGTGTTTGGAGGCTTCGCTGTTATACCTCCAGTGTGCCCATATAAGCCCAGGTAAGGGTATTGGGGTGAATCCCCTAGTGTTATTAAAAAAAAAACCTCCCCCTCCCCCCTCAGTAGGTTCTCCTAGATCTGCATGTAAATTATGCCTTGTAATTTGGATATCATCAATTGGTGTATGGTATCATAATTTCATTAATGGTAAGGAACAGTCTTTCTTTGCTTTAAATATTAACTATAGGTACAATTTTCCTTGACAATCTCATTTTTGCAGTGATGAATGCACTGATAAAAGAAGTGATATAATCTTCTTCTTCTTCTTCCGGTACGGTACACATGACACTATAAAATGTGTACTTTCGTTCCCAACAAGCGCATAAGTGGTGCAAGGACGTCCGTACAGAGTTTGGTGAAGAAAAACAAAGAATTTTACAGTGCAATCAAATATATTGATAAATCTCTTCTAACCACGTATATTTGTCTGTAGAAGTGTTTCTTATCAATTGGTTAGGCAATATAACCACCTCCAAAAAAAAAGGGGGGGGGGGGTCCGATGAAATCTGAAAATAAAATCGCAGTCCGAACATCGTAAGGGGAAGTCTCACTATGGTGATTAGGGGGGAAATCTCACTAATATAGACCAGAGCTTTCCCCTGGGTGAAGTCTCACTATAGCTCAGCCCTTCCGGGGGAAGGTCTCACTATGGGGAAGCCTCACTATATAACACCGATTTAAAGTAAAAGATGTTTATCGCAAGCCACTCCTCTGCTCACCCAATCTGCATTGTGTATTTGCAAAAGGATACAAACCCATATGGAACGGAAAAATCTTTGCTGGGAAAATGCAGAAAATTGATTGGAACTTGAAAATCAAATCCTACAGATGTATCTACTTTGACCATAATTACTTTTTTGGTCACTAAATTGGGTTGATTTCATTTACTTTGATTTGAATATTTAAACAAATATGTTTTCAATGTGGTGAAATTGTTGATTGAATAGGTGATTTTTCTATATATACCCTGTGTTTATAATTTTTGTTTGTTTATTTTTCCCCTCCCGCCCTCACAGGTTTTGAAATTTTGAGGTGACGTTAAACGTAGAAATAACTTTAGGCAAGCCCTAACCCAAAGAATTGTGTGGGGGGGGGGGGGGGGGGGGGGGGGGGGGGGGGGGGGGGGGTGGGGGGGGGGGGGGGGGGGGGGGGGGGGGGGGGGGGGGGGGGGGGGCGGGGGGGATGGGGAGAGTTATTTAAGGAGGTATACTACATTATCACAATAGCTGACTTTCTTTTAGAACATGAATGGAAATATGAGCATCAGGAATATTTGTCCATTATGTTTTGATTTTAATTGACTAGCACAGTAGATTAGTGGGTTTAATGTGTCCACTGCTTATCTTTAGATCATGAGTTCGAGTCCAGAAGGGGGTTTTCATCCATCCCCCCCTCCAATTTACTAGCTACTAAAACTGCATTGCCAGAGGGGACATATTATGTTATGGTGATGTCTTAAGGACCAAAAGTTGGTCAGATAGTTCCCAGGACTTATTCTCATTATTGATACAGATATCGCACTGACATTTTGTCACAATCTCCCTTGGAGAAATGCATAATCAATTCACGTCAGCTGGATTAGTGCACATGACCTACTTTAAGGCTAAAAGTAAATCAAACAGTTTTCCAGACTGTTGTTATTGATGCAGGTATTTGAGCAAAATTTACACACAACCCAATATATGATCAGATATATCGTAAGTTTTGAGAAATTTCAATGTCTGACTCAGACTGTAGTGACTGGCATATGATGTACCTTTTATGGTACTCTTGTTGACTAAATGAAGTAATTTTGAAAGTTTTCATTTCAAAGTTTTGTACAAATCCTCCACTTTTCATCCACATCAAAATTATGTTTCGGGGTGTATTCCTCCTTCAACAAAATGAAAAGCTTGTGAAATTTTATTTTTGACTGTTTTCAACTTTGTGTGATGAACAATTTTGTAGGTCACGAACGGGAACTTGCAATCAGAGAGAAAATGGTGGAAGATAAATTGAAAAGGTTAGAAAAGATGACGTACAGGATTATTGACCTCAATTAATTTTTTGGTTGCATAATATAAATTTTCTCCTTTATTTTATTTAGAATTGAGTTACTGAGTAAGGAATTGAAGAGAAAGACGGACCTGTCTCGTGAAGTCACATCCTCCGGGGATGGAGGTAAAACTATAATGTCCCCAATCGCACCACCACCTCGAATGGTGGTCAAGCCTAGGAACTTTCCTCTGCTTTGCATTCCATTTGAACATAATTCTTTAAGATTGCCTTTGACACCAGTTAACTCTGACAATAACAAGAGAAATTGAATGGTGTCTAGGAATTATGCATTTTCTGTTTGTGTGTATCAGGCTTATGTGTAGTGTAGTGTTACTAGTGTAGTGTAGTGTAGTGTAGTGGGAAACCATTACTGTAACTATCATTTGGAAACTCATCATCAAAATGTTTTCCATTTATGATTTGCCATTGGTCTGTCTGCTTTATTCTTATTTGGATCATACTTACAGTGTGCCCCATTAGGTTTTCATTTCCGTTGAATCGTGTACTATTTCTTTCATTTATTTAAGAATTTTGTACTTCTTAACCATTTCTAAAAGTATCTTTGATTGAAAATGAATATTTTCAGAATGCGCTTTTGCACTGTTAGAATAAATATATGACATGATGGTAAATGCCCTGGGAAGTCACTGATGTCTTACATGATAGTGACTTCATGATATGTTATAACATACATTTTCCTTTTGTATTCACTCATATTCCTTGCATGTTTCTGAGCTGTTCTTGTCAAAATTACCACATATTGTGTTACCTTTTCTGAAATTTTCATATATCTTTTTTTTAAAATCATCTTTGTATGAAACACATCTCTCTCTCTCTCTCTCTCTCTCTCTCTCTCTCTCTCTCTCTCTCTCTTGGTAAGATTTCTCTTTATAGAATCTTAATAGCAAATTCTATTATTTATAAAACATTACTCTGGGTTACTAGTAATCCCTGCTATTTTCTGCAATTCTTAGTTTAGTTGTGTTGTGTTTCTCCCGCTAATTCATTATTACATTCATTACAATGTCTTAGTCTTGATAAAGCATTCTTTGTCTGATGGCATATCTATGTGTGTGATTTGAATTTTGGTAGATTGTCATATATAATTTTTGTATCATTGCTCTCCATCTTTAAAATTTTATCTGAAAACACTAAATACTGTAAATTGTATACTTTTTTCTTCATTTGTCACTTTTAGATCATTTCTTATCAAAATTTGTGCATCGTCGGCCTTGTAGATTTTTCACATTTCCATTTTCTTCTCTAGATATATTGGGCCAATTTTGATCAAACTTGGTACAGATAATCCTTGGGTAAAGGGGATTTAAGTATGTTCCATTGAAGGGCCATGTCTCCTTGAAAGAGGAGATATTCACAAAAATGTAAAAATAGGGTGGGGTCATTTTAAGTTTTTTAGTCCCCTACCGACGAAGTCGAAGGGGACTTAGGTTGCACTCCGTCCGTCGTCCGTCCGTCAGTCCGGTTAATCAGTTTTCCACACTTTTTTTCTCACTGCTTGCAGATATTCATTTGATATTTGGTACATTGCTTTGCCATACCAATTACAGATAGTTTGGAGTTTGGTTTCGATCGAATTATATTCACTGAGTTATGGCCCCTTGGACTTCAAAAATTTTCATAAATTATCAGTTTTTCCGCACTTTTTCTCTCACTGCTTGCAGATATTCATTTGATATTTGGTACATTGCTTTGCCAATACCAAGTTGCAGATCAAGTTCAAGTTTGGTTTTGATCGATTCATTTTTCCCCGAGTTATGGTCCTTGTCCTATCCTGGCTTTACCATAAATATGATATAGCCTACATAATGCAATTAGAATATTTGTGCAGTCCAATAATTTTTGTAATCGGTAGGGGACTATGTATTGCTATGCAATACCTCAGAATGCTTGTTTCTTTAGAACCACTAGGCTAGAAAAGTTGAAATTTACATGACCTGGGGGGTAGGGTGGGGCCTCAATAAAGTTTTACAAACGAACATATAGGGGAAATCTTTTAAAAATCTTCTCAAGAACCAGAGGACCAAAAGAGTGGAGATTTTTATGAGAGCTTCTTGACGTAGCATAGATCCAAGACTGTTCAGATAATGTTTTGGAGGGAATGATGGAGCCACAATAGGGGATCCGGGTTTTAAATACTGATATATTGGAAAATCCACTTGACCAATTTCAATCAAACTTGGTACACAACATTAAAGTTAGTACAAATGTAGGACACTCCCTCAAAAAAGACAAAAATGAAAAATTTCTTTTAAGGAACCATTTGACTAGAAAAGCTTTGACATAGTGCAAATTCAAGTTTGTTAAAATGATGATCCACATGGGTAGGATGTATCATGGGAATAAAGATTGATAGAAATTCTTTTAAATATCACAGCTGCTGAACAAGGCCACTCAGGTGAGCGATGTGGCCCATGGGCCTTTTGTTTTTATTTGGCATGTATGTGTGTTTGCCTTGTTTTCATTCCAGTTTATACCCATGTATTCAAATTTTCCACTAACACAAGAAACTGAACTACATTGATCAACCACAAAGTCAAAATCCCTAAAAGGAACATCATTTTCCACATATCATTAACAAGCTAATGACTTTACAAAATTGCCCCTCCCCCCACATCAAAATTCCAGTTTTCCCCATTAATTTTCTTAAATTATGATACATGTAATTCAGTATTAAATCATGTACTTTATTATGTACTTTGTGTTTTACCTATCTTTTTGAAATATGAAATCATGATTAATTTAGAGGAGCTTGGTAATTTTGTGCAATTCATTTATCATTGTAGCATTCTAGTTTTCTGTGCTTATCATTTGTCATCATATTCATGATGCCCTCTCATCTGTCATCTATAATGTGGTATGTACAATGTATATACATGTTTTATGAACTAAAAGCTCCAAGAAGAGTTGCATGTACAGACTATTGACAAAATACTGACAATATCAACTTTGAACTTTATGGAACTAAATGTTTTTGTTAAAAAATGTGCAATGTGACAATCACCAGGTAATAAATATATGGACAGTTAAATTAATAAATAAATTCACAGGAATAATCTTGGTATGCCTTTTTAAATCACCTGAGCTTTTCCGGTCACCTGTTTTCACTAGTATGTAAAGTTAACACATTTTTATCTTCTTCTCCAGAACCACTCAGAGCCAATTTTAACCAAACTTAGTACAAAGCATCCTTCGGTTAAGGGAACTCAAAACTATTCAAATTATGGGCCTTCCATCTTCCAAAGGATAATTTTAAAAAGTACAAATAAAATTAGGTCATTGAAAATTTTCATCCCAAGAACCACTAGTCTAGAAAAGATAAATATGTGAAACCTTTCTTACATTGTATAGTTTCTGAATGATACAAATCATGGCCCCAGGGGATGGAGCTACAATAGGGAATTAAAGTTTTACATATAAATATTAGCCTAAGGATTCTGTAAAATAAAGTAATTCTGTATATAGAACAGTCAGGCGATGAACAGTTGTACATGTATTAATATGCAAGCATCTTGGGTAATGCAAATTTAAGTTTCTGCAAATCATGGTCCCAGGGGCCACATTAGGGAATCAAAGTATACAGGAAATCAATAGAGATTGTATTTGATCAAACCATTGCCCCTAGGGCTAGGGTGGGACTAGAATAGGGATTCAAAGTTTTACTGAAGAAAACTAGTATACAAGATTTCTAAAAATTCTTACTTTAAACGTAGGAGGGGCACACTACATTATATTAATATGCAAACGTTCTAGTAGAGGATCCGGGGGGGGGTTCCAGAGGTTGGACCTTTCATCAGAAAATTTTGCTTTAAAAAGGGTAAAAATAATGCATTTGGAGGGTGGAAACAACACCCCCTTTGAAAACCAATTTAATGGTAGAGCATCCCCCCCCCCCCTTCAAAAATTCCAGGATCTGCCCTTGCGTTCTTAAGTTCTGCTTGTGGACTCGAGGAGTTTTCTTCTTTTTGATTTATGGACCCATGGGTAGAGTGAGATCAGTAAAATCAGGGATGAAATTTTTTTCATAATGCAACACCAGTACATAAATAAAGGAGAAAAATCTTTAAATTAAAAAATCATCAGAGCAAGGACAAGCCCAGTAATATTGATTTTGAAACATCCCTATAGTGTGTTGAGTTTTGTTAAGTTATAAACTTGTAGGGCTAGGGTGGGTTCATCAAATGGGGTCAAAATTTTTCAGGACAATAATAAGGGTAAAAACTCTTTTAAAAAAGAACTGTAGGGCCAAGGTGACTCAGGTGAGCATTGCAGCCCATGGGCCTCTTATTATTTGTCTCAATCTTAAGGGGAAAAAATCATATACATTCCTTTATAGCCAAATTCATTTCATCATGCTAAAGACAGTAATGGAATTGGTACGGAAGCCGGTAGGTGCCAGGGTATAGAATTAATATTTTATGTGGCGGCCGCCACATATTATCTGGCGGCCGCCAGTTAATTCATAAGGCGACCGCCAGATAATAAGTGGCGGCGGCCAGCTAATTTATATGGCGGCCGCCAGATAAATTTAAGTGGCGGCCGCCACTTAAATTTATCTGGCGGCCGCCAGTTAATTCATAAGGCGACCGCCAGATAATAAGTGGCGGCGGCCAGCTAATTTATATGGCGGCCGCCAGATAAATTTAAGTGGCGGCCGCCACTTAAATTTATCTGGCGGCCGCCAGTTAATTCATAAGGCGACCGCCAGATAATAAGTGGCGGCTGCCAGTTAAATTAAGTGGCGGCCGCCAGTTATTCTTTCTCTCTCTCTCTCTCTCCCAAAATGATAGTTGTGCAAGCCCTGTAAACTCTATCTCCAATAGTAAGTATAATTAAAGTAGCATAATCTGTATCTTTACAAAAATTAAAATTCTTTGGATTTTTTTTCTACGTATATACATCTAATAAAGTTATGCTTTTGTAACATTAATTACAACATTGAAAGCAAAAAGAACAAAAAGAACAACAACACTTGTTTCTAACTTACTTATGTATTCACCAACCTATGAAAAACAACAAAGTCGCCCTTGAGATGTAGACATGCGCAGCTACTGGATTATTGTTTTGCGACTGTATACACATGGCTTTTTTCTTTGGTGAACAATCGTTATACGTCATTAACGCAAACCATATCATGAGTATGCATTGGGTGGATTTAATCATAGTGTTTATTTTTGCATTCTACAGTTATCAAGAAAACGTCGATATAGGCTATTTAACAAACAAACATTTCAAGCGTGATTTTGAAATCTTTACTTCCATATAAGGAGATCGCGTGGACAAATATTGATGGTATATCTCTTTCCATTTATTAGAATTATCACGTTGTGACGAAATGTCTTTATAGGTTTTTTCTGCTTGTTTTACATCTTGATCGAGCAGATTTCGTGGTTTCGCATATTTTACAGTTATATATTTGATTTTTAATTTATATAAAATGTACACAATTAAAAACATTTTAGTTTTCACACGCTGCCTCATTCTTGAAAACAAAGTTTAAATCGTTCCGGGGACACGAAGGAGAACCCGTCCTTCAAATTGCCAACCAAACAGGGAAAAATTTCCGTTATCTTTCCTTTCAATTTTCTACAATTGAAGGGAGGGGGGGGGCGGGGGTGATGATGGCCCGCTATTGGACTTCAGTGATAACCTGTTTCGCCTCTTCACGGCCTCGTTTATTCATTTAAATTACCAAAAGAGTAGGGCTGGGGGGTCCGCCAATATATTTATATTTTAAATTGTGAAAAATTACTTATATTATGCCAACATTTAACGTGAAATTTACGCATGAGACGTTGGCATATAGACATTTCTACGTATACAACCGACTTTTGGGCTGTGCATGAGACGCTGTGCGATTAGGATTTTGGCGGTAGTATCAAAAAGTTCGTTTTCAGCTATTTGTATTACAACCATATGTCGATACGATGATTAACCAAATACAAAAATTTAATTTGACCAATCTTTAAAAGGATGTTAAACATTCTCTCTTTAAAGGAGATTATCGATTTGTAAACTCTGGACATTTTGACTCACAAACTGAATTAAAAGTGTGAAGCACTTATTATGTTAAAGTTTGTGAGTAAAATTCCGAGTTTACTACATCGATACAACTTCTTCAAACAAGAATGTTTAATTTCTTATAATTCCAATTTGTTTCCATTCGCAGAAATAACTTTTTACAAATTTGAATAGTTCCGTGCGTATACGTTGTTTGTTCATGCGCGGTATGTTACGTCACGTCTTTCGGATTATTTGATGTCTAACATTCTCGTTGCAATTCAATTGTTTAGCCAATACAAAACAATTGTTTAATAAAAGACATTGGAATTATTATTGAATAAATGTTTTACTGTTGCATGAGAAGGCAATGGCAACATTAACTGCCTCTCCTATTTTACATACACACCCTCACACAAACACAGAGAGAGAGAGAGAATAACTGGCGGCCGCCATATAAATAAAGTGGCGGCCGCCACATAAATTAGCGGCGACTGCCAGTTAAATTAAGTGGCGGCCGCCAGATAATAAGTGGCGGCCGCCACATAAATTAAGTGGCGGCCGCCACATAAAATATTAATTCTATACCCTGGCACCTACCGGCTTCCGTAAATTGGTCTCTCTGATACAGCAAAGACATATATAATCATATGAAAAGGAATGAAATGACCCGAGACAAAGTTAAATGTTTTTTCTTTTTCTGCTCATTCCTGTTTTCTTTGTACTTTGCAGATGACCTTTTTGATGGTTTGCACCCATGTCTGTCAAGAGGCAAGCGTGATCCTGAATCTCCAAAGAAAAAAGTGTCGTTTGAAATGTATGGCAAAGAAAATCTTCGTAGACATGACAAATACATGTACAAGGATTACTCCATCGACCACCTCCTCACCAAAGACTATACAAAGTATACCTCTGATCTCAAAGACTATACAAAGTATACCTCTGATCTCAAAGACTATGATCATTTGTATGAGGCAGAACTTGCAAAAAGAAGAGAACTTAAGGACAGACTATTTAAGGCGAAATCCAAAATTGCAGATTTACATGATTTGAAAATTGATTCTCATATACGAAATAGAAACTTGTTGTATTTTAGGTAATGTCTTTTTATGAAAGGTTATTGGTTTTGGAAAAAAAATTCATGCACAGTTTTTCTAACATTTTATCATTATTTATTTTTCATGAGCGAATAGGTCTGTTTGTTTTTAAGCAGACTGATTTTAGCATTTTAATAGTGCTATTTGCCACTGAAAGGAATCTATGAAGACAGTGTATCTAAACACAACTGCCCTCTTGACTTGGGTATGCATGTAATTGGCAGTTTAAAGTATTACATTTTGTATACTATATCATTCATTTTCATTAGTTATCAATTTTTTAATGTTTTACCTTCTCATATTTTTTAAAAAGATGTTTACACATTTATGAACAAAGCTGCAAGGGAGAAGTGTTATTGTAACACTAATACTCCCATATGCTGATGTTCAAGTTTTTTAGAGACTTGCCTTTACCAGACTGACGATCCTTGTTTTGGGAGTTCAGTAATGACCAGTACTATAACATTTGGGGAAAAATTTACACATTTATCATAAAAATTTCAAATTAAGAAGATGAAAGTAGCATTTAACATAATTTAGGAATAGTGTTTGTTTTGTGATGTTATCCCAATTTTCATGAACTTGTTGTTTTGTTATTGAATAAATAAATAGTGGACTTTTTATTGTACCTTGTCATTCATCATACAGCACCTGCATTTTAAAAACAATTTTCAAAACTAGCCACTGTCCTGAAGACCCAAGTCCAGGGAAATTAATGTTGGGCTTGTGTAAATATTACATCAAGGAGACTTAATTGATGAATTCATGACTGACGGCTAAAATAGATCTCACATTAACCAATGGCAATAGCTTGTCTTTAGGTCAAACAACATGTACTAGTAAAAGAGGCCAATAGGCCACAGTCTTCACCCGAATTTCTCAGCCCTGCCATTTTCAGCTGCTATGATTTTTATACGCCCGCATAAAAAGTGGGCGTATTGTGCTGTCATCCGTCTGTCTATATCACTTTGTCTTTGCAACTCCTAAACCCTTGGGAGGATTTTCATGAAATTAGGTACAAAGAAAGATCACAATTTAGATTGAGATATGCATATTACAAGGGAAATGCTGTCTGGTGTTTTTAGCTCACCTGAACCGAGGTTCAAAAAGTGAGCTATTCTGATCGCCTGTTGTTCGTCGTCTGTCTGTCCGTAAACTTTTCACACATTTTTCGACTTCTCCTCCAGAACCAACTGGCGAAATCCACACCCAAACTTGGTACAAAAATCATCTTGGTGAAGGGGATTCAAGTTTTTCAAATAAGACCAGGCCCCATTCAAAGGGGAGATAGTCACGAAAATGCAACACAATAGGGTGGTGGTCATTTCACAATCTTCTGCAATGAACAACTGGCCCCAGAAAAGCTGAAATTTATATGAAAGCCTCCTGATCATATGTGGAGATTCAAGTTTGTTCGAAATCAACTGAAACCCGGGGGTACGAAATGAGGTCAACAAATAGGGGATCAAAGTTTTCATATATTATATAGGGACAAAATCTTTAAAAAACTTCTTTCTCAAAACTCAAAGAAACC
>CAJDSM010068184.1:0-22217 GCA_903981925.1 Ostrea lurida | reverse complement strand
TATAAGTTCTAATATTATGGATTAGTGCTATTTANNNAATCGGACACTTGGCTTGCGAAGATGGCATGGACCGTGCTGCACAGAATACGATCCAGCGTTCTGATTGGTTGAAAATTTACGAAACGCCGCCTGGTAGTTTAGGACGCGGGTAGTATAAAATTAGGCAACACCGATTATTTGGCGGAAATTGAATCCCAAGAGTTGTGAGAAGAACAATAGTGAAGATTAAGAGAAGATAATTATTAGAGAAGATGAGTAGGAGAGATGCAAGAAAATTAGTTTGGAGAAATTTAAAGAGAAGATTTTATAAGTTCTAATATTATGGATTAGTGCTATTTATTTATTAATTCTAGTGTTCCTCCAACTCCAAGATTCCACCAAGTGTTGATTTTGATGGTATTCGTGACAAAATACCATAGTAATGAATTAGAGTTAGGTTGAAATTTATTTATTATTAGTTTGAGAAGTGAGATAGAGGAAAGAAAGTCATAATTCATGATTTGGTGAATTTTTATTCATTTTCCACCAAATCCTCCGAAACATCCATTCTTATTTATTTCACAGAGATCGGCCACATAATGTGGTTATCATGGAAGATTATTGCAATTTAGTTTAAATAACTATATGAATAAAAAAAAAATGTTTAAAAAAAGATTGATATAATTGAATAAGTGGATTGAATATAAATCATATACGGTACCAATTTTGATGCACCAGATGCGCATTTCGACAAATTAGTCTCTTCAGTGATGCTCAAACCGAAATGTTCTACATTAAGCATCTATGGACAATGCTCAGCCTACAGAAGTGTGCTACAAGGACCCTGCATCACTGGGAAGCTTTAAAGAGTCATCCTGAGAACGAAGTTAGTGGAAGGGTCAATGGATGCCATGACGTGCTACAGGACCATAAGATGCATTTATTGTTTTTCTTTTTAGACTTTGTTCTCCCCTTGCTGAATGACTTGAACATTTATACATTCCAGGTATGCGGACTAGAGAATACTTAGCCGACAATCAAGACGACATCAATCAGAGAGTAAAAAATAAGTTCTTCAAGTGAGTGTTTTATATTATCAGCATTTTCTGAGAAAACTGAAAATTATATTATTCAATGAAATGGGAATGCTATTTATTTGCTTTATTATTAACAGACGGTGAAGGTCTTCTATGTTGACTGATTTGTTTCATACCCTTTGTTAGACTGTCATTTTCATACTAGATTTGACGACGGGTAACCCCGTTTACTTTGTTTCGACTACAGGCTCACGGCGGGTGTGACCTGTCAGCAGAGGATGCTTACTCCTCCATGGCACCTGATCCTGCCTTCGCTTTCGTCGAAGGTCCGTGTTGCCCTACACTCGATTTTGTGTGTGTTTTTTTTGGACTATGATTACGTTTGATACTTTGCCATTTTATATGTTAAAGTGGTTGACAAAATGATCAAGAAATTTTCTTTTCATGACCCAGTATTGAAGCAGTTGGTGTACTTAAATCCTAGAAACAGGCACATGTCATCAATTTAGGATAGTAAGTAAACCTTGGTACACAAACAAATCATGTTGATATAAACAAGTGATTGATTGGTTATTGTTTTACGTCCCACTCGAGAATATTTCACTTATATGGAGACGCCACCACTGCCGGTGAAGACTGCAAACAAGGGGATGCTGAGGACCTATTCTAACCAAGTGATTAAAATGAATAATGTCTACAAGTGCAGGTATATTTTAGCCGGGTACTGGGCTATAGGCATGACCTGCTCTGCGCGTAGTAATCCGGAAGCGGCCCCAACAACCGCCAAAATAAACTTACACTCTTCATAATCGATCCATTGTAGTTTGTTTTTGAATGCCAAATCCATGATAACTCTTTATAATTTCAAACCAAGTTTTGATAATCAAAACATTTAAAAGCGAAGGGATTTTGTAGTATTTTCTATCAATATGCGTCAAANACATTTAAAAGCGAAGGGATTTTGTAGTAGTTTCTATCAATATGCGTCAAACATCCAATATAAAGGTAAATTGCAAATGACTGACAGTGGAACGTAGACCAGGTAAATTTCAAGGAGGTGGCTTATTTTATCGGACTTGTATTGTCTCTCTAGTGAGCTAGCGAGGCTTTTCTGGCGATGATGTAGAGTTTCTACATTGATCGTGGTTAGCATCTGGATTGGTGACCGCATACATGTACACTTGCAAATTTTTTCACTCATATGAAAACGTCACCATATGCCGATGGAAGGGCTGCAAGAATTAAGGCATATGCCTTTTACAAGAGCAGGAAGGATTTTATCGGCACACACTTACTCGATGTGACACCGGGCTATCGGTGTTTTACAGATAATATATCAATTGCAATCAAGTCTTCTGCTTCTATATATCTAACAAATTTTCTCAGGGATAATATGATTCACGATAAATAGATAAAACAAAGCAGTAGACTTATTACAAAACAGACATTCAAGCCTGGACAAAAGAACTCAGCGAGCCAAATATGCCCACTCAAACTCACAGGACCTATTACGTGAATAGGCTTATAATGAACGTAATGATTCAAAAAACTTAGTCAAAAAGCATTAATCAGTTGATCTGAAAGTAAGTATTATTAAATGGAAGAATGGCACAGAAAGGATTTTGAACAAACTTGTCTTAGCGGTGAATGTCGAAGTTTTGGTGTTTTAGTTTGGCGGGTTGTTCATTTATTTGATTTCTGGTGGGTTTTTTTTTTAATATTCTTTGCATTACCTATTTTTTTTTGTTGTTTGGCTTAAATTCGTGACTGAAATAATTTTGTTTTATTTTTCGATATGCGCTACGATGTTACTCGTCTCGTCGATACAGTATATGGACTATCATATATGTTAGTTGTATGGGTTTAGAGAGAGAGTTCTTTGGTCTACACGATGAAACCAATGGAGTTTCTTGTATAAAGTTCAGCAGACACCCCAAGAACGACGTTATCTAAGTGATCTCCCTCCGCATGATGCTGCTGAATCAGCCCTGGCGGATGGGAGTGGCGGGGGGAGGGGCAAGGTACTAACACTCACAGGAGCCTTTGCAAGCTCCTGCCGATGGCGTTATGTCATAGCACATGCAATGCCGGAGGATTTTCTATACTTAAAGAAAAAATTCAACAGATTGCGGACAGAGTGTTCAATGGAATACTATCTTAATTGTAGTTGTTGAGGTCAAAGTTGTTACTGGTTCCAGCTGATAAAGTCTGAGTAACAACATTGTCGTTTGTTTGTCAAGAGGTTACTATTAATAATTGTCTTTTAATGATAATAGAGTTTACATTCAAGCATTCTGGGATCACTTACTTACACTCCTAAGCAATTTCACAAAAGTTGAACTTTCTTATCAAAAACTCTTACCTGCTTTTAAACACTTTAATATTCACGAAGGAATCAGGATCGTAATTTGTAATTACATACTTACTTTGGATTCCGAGAATTGAATAAACCTTACGAACAAGAATTACAGCGGCTGGCCCAGTGTAAGTTGCTACCAAGCCTCTTCTCTTAACTTATTGGACGTAAACTACTAACAGCGTATAAAGAATGCTCTTCAGAGATACTGTTCCACTACATGATTCCAGAAGTGGTGTCAATGAGATGTGCGATTCTTATAAAACTCTAAACGATGCTTTTGGATAACCATAAAATCACAAGTAATTTCTAAAAAATTGACTGGCAATCAAAATCGTATGGATTTCTCCCCAACTTTACACAACATTCTCACGATATAATTAAGAATCTAGGCTTTTTCGAGTTATAGATAATTTGCGTTTTTAAAGCAAAAACCGGACCCAGAAATTACGATATTTCTAGTCGTTGGGAAACAATACAGTAAGCTTTATGTTTAGAAAACACTACTGATTGCCCACACAAGTACTCTTGAAATAGTAGATTGATTAAGAGGCGATGCTTGGTTTTCTTGTATAGAATAATATTTTGTAGTCCGTTTGGAGACCAAGGTTTCAACAAGCCGTTAGGTATTACTTGGGCACTAATTGTGCGCCTTTTGGTAGACTTATTTTGTATTACAGGAAGCAGGAGATTTGTTGAACAGAAACCTGTATACTGGGTAAAACAACAAAACTTGCGTGTCCATGTCAACCTTAGATCATTTAGGGTATAATAGAATGATGTGCTATAATTAGTAATATTCAATATATTTCACAATATTGTCCATTTGGATATCCCGAAGAACTCAGTAAGAAGGCACCAAGAATCTGCTAAATGATCTGCTGCATATATTGGTATCATGATTTGGGATGTACAATTGATTACATGGCAGACTGATCAACTACAGTTATATGATAATGCGTGATGATTGGACTTTGCAATACGTCAACTTTCCTTTTCTATGTAGTGAATATAATATCATGCCCTATCTACGCTAATGGTGTGTATATCTTCGTGTGGAGTCGATAACGCAAGAGCATGCTATGCGTGATGGGACTTGTTTAAAGCGAGGCCAAGCTACTTAAGCAAAAGTGAATGTGCAGGGTTATAACGAATCTCGTTATAGTATCACTTATCGCAATATTCTACGCGCGATATTGATGACCTTTTTGCGATACACATTATCACATAAGTCATAGGTGTGACCTGAGTTTGTTTCATACCAGCATTTGTTGACTGTACTCATTTTCTACTAATTTTTGGACGTAACGGGTAATCCACGTTTACCTTTATTTTCGCCTAAGGGTCAAACGGCGGGTGTGACCGGTCAGCAGAGGATCTGTACTCCTCCATGGCACCTGATTCTGCTTCGCTTTTTGGTCGAGAGGTCGTTGTTGCCCTTGCATCTTTCGTTTTGTTGCAGTGTTTTTTATTGGAATTAATGATTACGTTTGACCATGGTTAACTTCGCCTTTTTGTATCAATGTTCATGAGACCATTGTTACAATTTAGACACCACCATCTGCTGCTTATCAATAAAGCTAAAAAATAATCATACATTCGAAATATTGATGGTTTGTTTATGTTTATAGTCATTTTAAAATTACTTATTATTTTGCAACCAATCCCAGTATTATCATGAAGGTGTGCAACACCTATGAGTGGTTCGGACCCCATTCCGTCTGACGTTACTGTATAAGGGTATGTGATTGATGATTACTTGTTGTTTTTCGTCCGTCGAGAAATTTCAGCTCATATTGAGACGTCGTATAGGGGTGTGAACAAGCTCAAGATAGGAGTGATACTGAACAACAGTCAGATAGGAGTGGAACACAGTAAGAGCAAGTCAGATAGGAGTTGTGAACAAGTCAGAGTCGCCCCTCAATATAGCCGATCACTATGGACTCAAGTAATCCATCTTCTTCAACTGCATCGTTTATCCCAACCATTTTGTTCGTTTATCTGTGTAAATAAAATTCAGAAGAGGAGGTTTTAAGTGAATGTGGCATATTGAAGTGAAGGCAAGCGAGTGTTTGATCGAGAATCGTCGTCATTGAAAGTGAATCTGAGACGGCCAAATCCGAGTGATATTAATGTGACAAGAGTGTGGAAAACGAACATGGGGAGAGCGATCAGTGATGAATAAAGATGACTGTGATCAGAGCGAGGTTAGTCACAAGTGTACTACACGAAATGGGGGGCAAAGGAAACGGCTACATTTGTAATGAATATACTGCCGAAATAATGACTATGGAGATTTCGAAGAAAATTAAGAAATGATCCTAGAACTAAAACCGATGTTAGACCAATGCGGACAAAAACTGTACGTTTATGTTGGGAAAATTGTGCAGCATATTCGTGTTTATTAGATACCAGCAAAACCATGTAAGATAGTAAACACACAGAAATACTACTATGTCTTTCGATTACGAGCAGTATAGATTGATTAGTCCTTGCGGAAAGACTTAAAAGACAATGGATCTGTAACATGACTTACAGCAATGGTTGTTTGCGACGACATCATTCTTGACGTTAACGACCTGGTGGACTGTATTACAGGACCGTATAATCAATGACTCACGACGCATCCATATCCGCTGGAATAAGCACAATCACATGTTTTTTCTTCGTGCGAAACAATCTAGGATAAAAGGTCAAAAGGAGGCTACGAGATGATTGTGGAATGTGGAACTCGTCCACAGGCAGCACCACCAAAAAGATTCGTTATATACGGACGGACAGGGGGAACTTAGTATGTGTTCCTCAGAGGTAGGGGGTTTATCTGCGTTTCGAAATGGTCCTTAAAGGTAAAGCGAGATGTATGTTCTCTTTAGCGCTCAAATTCGGAATACTATGTTATAGCAGGAAACATCATTCCTCTTCACCTACAAAAAACAAAGGACGTCTGACCAACCAAATTGACATCGGAATTCGACGAAAATTACAAGACGACTAGTGAAAAACAGATCTATGGACAAAAATGGGAACCACAAAAGACAATGACGGACATTTGTACGTAGAGGAATTCTTTGATACCAAATATCCAATTAGACAAAGATGGTCTCAACTGGTCAGTCAATTGTTCGGTCAATTGTTTGGAATCAAGGAAGCACCGTGCTTTTATCTATATATAATGACAACCCAATCGCAGACATATAAAAAAGATATACGCACCGGAAAGCACGTTAGGGCATTAGAAAGACCGTTAACGCTTTTGCGAGTGCAAGTAACCAACGACTTCTACAATGGACAAGTGTTGCCATGGAAAGTCTGGGAACCACCCAATTTTCTTTTATCCTGCTTACTTTCATGACCCACAGTGACTTCGAACATCAGCAATTTCTTCAACTCATCAATTACAACCTTCTTCATGACACATCAAAACCTTGTAATTGGCTGCTGACGAGAAAAGGCAACGTCAATCAATGGCAGCTTTTTCTGCCAATGCAACAATCAATGCTCTGTAAAGACAATCTCTACCAAGCACTACCCATGTTCAGACAATTTTAAACAAAATTTGATAATCTTGGTGAGATCTATAATAATGATTTAAATATCATGCCTAAGGGCCTCATAGCTCACCTGCCTCAGACAAAAACAAAAAAATTATCGAAATTACTCGGCTTAAGCATTCAGATGCCTTCAATTTATAAGAATTGTATGTATGATTTAACCTGGGCAGTAAACGAGTAAGTGGAGGGAACCCCCTGGGGATTTTTGCAAACAAGTATTTTTTGAAAGTCAATGGTCCCCTGACTTTATAACATCAGTGGTTTGCCATTCCTACGTGGGGGCGTTTTTTGAGTTTTGGGGCAAAAAAACATGAAATTGGGTGAAAACACATACCGAAATTGGAACTGCCTAATTTCCGATAATAAAATGTCATTGCTTTTGCAAACAGTTATAATTTGAAAGTATATAGTCCCTTGATTATAGAATCAAGTTGTTTGACATATCCTACGTGGGGCGTTTTTGAGTTTTGGAGGAAAAAACATGAAAATGGTGAAAGAATCACGAAAATTGGAAACTCCTCAAGATCCGAGATAAATGTTCATTGCTTTTTAAACAAGTATATTGAAGTCATAGTCCCGTCAATTATAAATCAGGTTGTTTAAACATTCCCTACGTGGGGCGTATTTTAGTTTGGGGAGCAAAAAACTGGGAAATTGGTGACAATAATCACCGTTTTTTGGTTTTTATGCCCCCGCCATAAAATGGGCCGGGGGCATTATGGTTACTGTTCCCGTTCATTCCGTCATCATTTGGTATTCCAGTCATATTCTCTGCAACGGTTGCACACATGCAATCCAAAATTTGGTATATGGATATATCAGCGGGAATCATGCAGGTTCAAGTTCGAAGATGGTTCATGGTCCGATGTTTTTGACAGAGTTAGGCCCTCTTGAACTTAGAAAAAAATTCAGAAATTTTATCGGTTTCCGTTCATTTATCTCTGCAACGGTTGCACACATTCAACTCAAATTGGATTATATGGATTATATCACGGGAATATTTCAGGTCAGTTCGAAGATTCGGTACATGTCCGATTTTGTTTTTGACAGAGTTAGCCCTCTTTGAACTTTAGAAAAAAAATCTAGAAATTATTTCGTTTCCGTCATTCATCTCTGCAACGGATTGAACACATTCAACTCAAGATTTCGGTATTTTACAGTTACGGATATCACTGAGGGAGTTAGCAAGATTCCAGTCCCGAAGCCCAGGACTATTTCCGAGGCAGTTGCCGAGGGAAATAATCTGGCTGAGGGACTGAAATCTTGCTAACTCCCTCAATGAATATGGTTAATGTTTTATATTATACGATACAAAATTGAAACATATAGATAATATTTCACTCAAATCCGTTGGAGCACCAGCTGTCGCTGATATTTGACAATCCATGTTTTCTCGGTGCATTATAAGCTTTTCTACAAGACAACAGACGATGGTAAACGACGTTTTCTTCGCATTAGTAAACATACTACAGATTTTCTATTTCACTGTCCTTCTAAATCATCAACACATCAATATTGCCCGTTAGAAGTGTCGCATGTTTCTAACAACGTTCAACGATTTACAAAGCATGTGACGTAACAATAGCACTGGACGTAACACGTGACGCTACATCCACGACTTATGGGTCTGAAAAACTATGACGCATTTCTATTTGCATTCGAAAGTATCGGACTTTTCCTTAACTTGAACAGAAATTCGCTTAAGTGTCGAATAGGGTGTTGTTAGTTCTCGACTGTCACACCTTTTTGCAGGAGATGTCTGTTATTGCCAGGGAATCAGTCTTTTTACGTGATTTTCAGGGAATCAGCTAAATTATATCGATTTTACTTTTATATAGTGAAAAATCAGGAGGTATTAATAAATGGAATATCACGGGAATATGCAGCGTCAAAGTTCGAAGATGTCATGGTCCCGATGATTTTTGAACAGAGTTAGCCCTCTCTGAACTATAGAAAAAATCAGAAATTTTCGTTTCCGTTCATTAATCTCTGCAACGGATTGAACACATTCACTCAAATTTGGTATATGGATATATCACGGGAATTAATGCAGGTCCAAGTTCGAAGAATGGTCATGGTCTGAATGATTTTTGACCGAGTTAGG
Source organism: Ostrea lurida (assembly GCA_903981925.1). Lineage (NCBI taxonomy): Eukaryota > Metazoa > Mollusca > Bivalvia > Ostreida > Ostreidae > Ostrea > Ostrea lurida. The sequence goes on along the minus strand of CAJDSM010068184.1, from coordinate 13,190 downwards.
CCTCTTGAACTTAGAAAAAAATCAGAAATTTTTCGTTTCCGTAATATTGATCTCTGCAACGGTTGCACACCATTATCTCAATATTGTATAGGAATATTCACGGGATATGCAGTCAAGTTTGAACTTAATGGTATGTCCGATGATTTTTTGACAGAGTTAGCCCTCTTGGACTTAGAAAAAAAATCAGATTTTCTCGTTTTCCGTTCATTATCTCTGCAACGGTCTGAACATTCAACTCAAATTTGGTTATATGGATATATTACACGGAATATGCGTCAAGTCGAAGATGGTCTTGGTCCGATTGAATTTGACCAGAGTTAGCCCTCTTGAACTTAAGGAAAAGAAAATCAGAAATTTTTCGTTTTCCGTTATATCTCTGCAACACGGTTGCACACATTCAACTCAAATTTGGTAATATGGATATATCACGGGATATGGCAGGTCAAGTTCGAAGATGGTCATGGTCCAATGATTTTTGGGGATGAGTTAGCCCTCTGTAAAAAAAACTTAAAAAAAATCAAGAAATTTTTCGTTTCCGCTGCCATTATATCTGCAACGTTGACCATTCAACTTCAGAATTTTGGTTATAGATATGCCACAGTTCATGCATCACCCTACGAATTGTCTTCAATTAGACTTCACTGTAGGCGGGGCATTCGTGTCGCCGACACATTCTAGTTTGTTTTGTTTTTTCTACATAAGACGTTCATTGCTAACATGAACAATGATCATCTAAAGCAACGTCAATGTTAATGGTTTGATAACAGTAACCAAAGCAAACTAAATATTTCCAGCATAAGTATATTTCTTATTATTTTTCCCTTCTCTTTTCACTTTGTTTTGTCCCTCTTCAATTTCCTGTTCTGTTATTTCCTCTTCATTTTTTTTCTTTTTATCAGCCATTGCCGTGTTTCTCGTTATATTAGTTTCAGCGCTGGTAAGTAGACGTGTGAGAGTGACTGCGCGGCATTTTTCTTTTAGTTTCGACGCGGCCGACGGACTTGTTATAAAGATGACAAAATAATCCATCCAATCTCTGAGCTCCATAAGGATTCTGATCGTTAGCGTTGACCACCCGTCGCTGTCGGCAGTTGCAATGACCTGGTACCTCTCCGCCTGTTGATTAGTTGCTAGTAAAGATTCGGATCGTCAACCAACTTCGTAGTTGCTAGCAGGCAGAGCAGTTCCGAGGGTGGTAGCAGGAAAAGGAATTTGTTCGAGAGTTAATAGCTGGGATGAAGAGGGTTCAAGGTCAAGAGTGGTTGCAAGTGATGATTCTGTCGGGGGCAGAACATCTGTCGTGGATGAGGAACTCGGTACCGAAAAAGTTGGAAGCAATGGAATGACTGAAGGCAGGTCATGGGTCAGAGATGAAGATTGTGGACTTGTTACCTGAGTAGTTGGAAATGATAACTCTGTCGGGGGTAGGACATGGCTCGAGGGAGTCTGATTCTCCTTATTAGCACCTTTGAAGATGATTGGAGATGGTGGTCTACCTAAAGCAGCCGTAGGATGCGAAGATGTTTGGGTAGCAGAAGAGGACTGGGTGGCAGATGGTGACTGGACAGGTGGCCGAGTGTCAGATTGGGCTTTTTCTAATTCAGAAGAAGCAGACTCTGCAGAGTCAAAGGCAGAGCTTGGGAGGTATGCTGACTCGGGAATTGCACTGGGATTCAAAGGAAAAATTCCACAAGCCCTAAAACCACTCTGTATGTTCTCCTTTGTAACCGCTGTCTCCCAAGCACACCGAAACATTGTGGGAAAAGTCCACTTATTTATCATGTTACATGGATTCTGTGACAAGAACTCGGAGCAAGCTGTGTTATATGCTTTGTTGAACGGACCAAACACAGTACGGTCAAGAGGCTGAAGGTAGTGCGTGGTGTGTGGCGGCAATGCCAAAACATGAATATTCTGTTCGACAGCCATCTCAAGTAACCCCAAAGTTTCATGGGAACTATGACCATCAAGGATCAGAATTTGTGGTCTCTCTGGACCACAGTGATGCAGGAATACATTCCTGAACCATTCCTCTCCTAATTCCTCATTCATCCAAGACTTGTCATTGTATGTCCAGACGGAATTCGGCGGCGAGTCTGCGGTGTTGTAGCCAAATAGTGACTTTTTTGTTTTGCCTTTGACTATCAACATTGGGGGCATGGCTTCCCCTGCTGCATTGACACAGGCCATAATTGTTATGTTTGACCGGTCATTTCCGGTCCTGCTTACAACGGACTTGCTTCCTCGTCATGCAATAACATTGACAGGTGTGTGCTCCAGTTGTTTGCCACTTTCGTCGCAATTCCAAATTTTTGCTGGAGAATTCTCAAGACTCAAATCGGTGACCAATTTTTGCAAGTCTTCAAAATATCTGTTGACAACCACGCCATTTAACATTCGGGCGCGAACGGTGCCCAGTTTTTCTGGCTTTCTAAGGGCCAATTCAGGATGGCGTTTTTTCAAGCCTTCCCACCAATGTTTTGTGGGTGTGAAGTTTTTAAAGCCAGATATGTGGTTTTTTCTGCACAAAATGGCTGTGCGTTGAAGCAATTGCTTTCTTGATATTTCAAACCCTTTATCGGCACTGTCAGTAACGTTTTTAACAATACGTTTCTCCATCTCTACTGATAGCACTGGTTTACGACCTGGTTTGGCATCCATCTCAATTTTATTGGAAACCCTACCAAATAATGTTGATTTATGGATGCCGAATTTTTCAGCCGCTTTCCTCACCGACATCCCCCCTGACTGAACAGCTTCAACGGCTCTTTTCATAGCTGACTGGTCGTGTTTTTTGTAGGGTCCTCTTTTAGTTTTCTTTGATTTGGTCATCCTAATAAAAAAATGAATTTATTTCAAAAACGGTTTCAAAATATAACCCCCACACACACACACATACAAGTACTTTGAATTTGGAAAAGTAGGCCCATCCTTTTTTCAGTTTGTAACGTCGCAAGAAATTAATTAGTTTGAAACTCAAAGTATTTTCGGTGTTGTCGAATATTAAATGACATGAAAAATGTGGCCGGTAATTCGAACACTTCAAAATCTTCTTTTAATACCAATTTGGGAAAGTATTCGTTAATTATTGTTCAATTTGTTTAAAGAAAAGGTATTTATTTCAATAATTATCAGATTATTTACAATAAAAGTAATTATACATACCTGTCTAGGTGATTTATCGTGACGTCCTTGGATTTGCAGAAAATTTCGCGGCTTGACAACTTTACTAAAATCCAGATAGGTATCACCTCAGCATAATGGTTTGGAAAATGTAGAAAATACATTAACCGAAGATATTTAAAGTAAATTGATAGCATCTGATGTTTCGGAAGTGACGAAAGTATTCTTCACACCAAACACCAGTTCTATTTACGAACAAGGGTTGCTTTACGACAAACCTGTCCGAATTACCGACCGTCCGAATTTTACGCTCCTTTCCCCTTTAGATAATAGAAAAATCCAATTCTAAGGATTGATATTAATTTAGACCAAAGTATGTGAAATTGATATCGGTTGGTTCTAATTTAGAATTTTTTTTAGGTCACTGAGTAAACTAGTGAGCTATGCAATTGTTTTCGTCCGTCGTCGTGCGTCGTCCGTCGTCCGTCGTGCGTCGGTGCGTTAAACAATTGAACATTTTTAACTTCTTCTTGATAACCACCATCCAACTTTCTTCAAATGGTATGAAGCATCTTTGAAGGACAAGGGCACATAAATGTGTAAATTCAGGTCTCTTGCACCCCTGGGGCCTTCGGGCGGCAAAACTGCCCAAAAAGGACCATTTTCAAAAAATCTTCTTTTTACAACCGCACCATGCTGGGAGAAACCAAAATGCAAGTGATTGTAGAGCAGGAAGGCCTTTACCAAAATTGTAAATTTGGTGTCCTGGGTAGCGGTTTTGACCCCAGGGCGGGCCAAATGGGTAATATGTCTGTTAACGATTGAACTTTTTAATTCTCTTGATAACCACCAGTCCAAATTCTTTTCAAATTTCGGTATGAAGCATCTTTGGGACAAGGGCAACATAATGTAAATTTCAGGTCTCAAATTCACCCCTGGGCATTGAGGGTGGAGCAAAAATGCCAAAAGTAACCAATTTTCAAAATCTGCTCTTTACAACCGCACATGTTTGAGAGAACCAAATGCTAGTGATGTAGAGCAGCGAAGGCCTGTACCCAAATTGTAAATTTGGGTGATCCCCGGGTAGGTATTCTGACCCCAGGGCGGGCCAAAGTTGGTAGTTATAGTTTTATAATGTAAAACATTTGAAAAGCATCTTTAATGCTATGATATTAATGTGAAAACTAAATGATATTTTGAAGAATGAAATAGAACCTTTTATCAAAAATTGAAATTTTATGATCCCTAGGGGTTAGTGTACTTTTATATTAGGTGCGGCCCAAAAATGGTCATTGATGAAAATGTCGTTAACAATTGAACAATTTTTAAACTTCGTTTTAACCAACATCAATCTTTTCAAATTTGGCTTGCAGCATCTTTGGGACAAGGGCACATAAATTGTCAAATTCAGGTCTCTTGCACCCCTGGGGCCTTTGGGGCGTGGGTGCAAAAATGCCAAAAATGACCATTTTCAAAAATCTTCTTCTTTACAACCGTAATGTTTGAGAGGAAGAAACCAAATGCATAGTGATGTAGAGCAGGAAGCTTTACCAAAATGGTAAATTTGTGATCCCCGGGTAGGGTTCTGACCTGGGGGGGCCAAAACTGGATATCAGTGTTATGGTTGTAAAACATTTGAAAAAGCATCTTTTCAATCCTATGGATATCAATGTGAAAGTAAATGGAATTTGGGAATGAGAAGGGAAGCCTTTTATCATAATTATACCCCCCTGCAGCAAAGTTGGGGGAGGGGGGTTACTGGAATCAGCATTGTCTGGGTCCATCCGTTCTGTAGGGAGAATGGTTCCCAGACTTTGAGTGTTAAGCTCTTTCCACCTAATCACCATATGCATGCATATGGTCTACCGCATGGGCAAAGGTATTTTCCTATTGAATTTGGGGTCAAAAGGGCAAAGGTCAAGTGCACTGGACATCAAATAGCATATGTTCCGGGTCCAGTAGCTTTATCCTTTCTACGTAGAGTCACTATTGCATAACTATATACTATCATGAAACGAAGATGTTTCGTTATTTAATGTTAGGTCAAAGTCAAAGTAAAGCTCAAGGACAGTTAAAGTAGCAATTATGGTTTTCATTAAAAAATTCTTGAAACAATCGTGTGAGATTGGAAGATAATCTTCTTGTGATATGCATAAGGAATCATATGCATGCAATATGAAATATATTAACATGTGATTAAAATACGCCTGTATTGAACTTAAGAAATGCAAATATCGAGACTCCCTGTGTGGGCATGATATCAGGTGGACCAGTAAGGCCTGTGGCCTCTTGTTTTAAAATGACAGTTACCGTAGAGGAGCTAATGATGTTTATGAAAATTACCGGTATGCAGACCTTTGCAGAGAGCAATGAGAGGTAAACATCAATTAATCCAATCAATTGGTGATTTTTAAAAATAAAATCCAAATGATCCGCTGTTGATAAAACATGTCTACAGAAACAGAAATGTTTTATGTGTATTGAGTGTGTGTAAAATGCCCCCCCAGGGGGGGGGCTCACCTATACTTTTGGGTACAGACGTCCCGCTGAAATTTCAAACCAACACCCCCATAAATATATTCATTATTTTGAAACCATACCATCATATATTTCCCGTTGAAAATTCTGACCCAATCATAGATGTATGTGACCTGTCATATTATAGTTGACCGCCCATGCAACGTAAGTGCATATTGTAATGTATACCCGGGTTGTAGTTTATTATTTGGGAAATTCATAATATTTCATGATTACAAACTTATAAAGAGGGAATTCCAGCCGAATATAATTTACCATCCATATGTAAACTTGGGCAGAATTAAATTGTCTACCCATGAATATAACAGATTGATGAAAGTGGCACCCCTTGATATATTTGACTGTCAAAAAAAGCGAACCCATACCCGCGGCAAGTCTGTGTATACCAATGTATAGGAAGAACCCCCCCCCCCCCAGCGGTAAATGCTAAATGCTTCTGCTTCAACATGAAACATGCTAGATAAATTCTTCAATCGCAATAACAAGTTCATTGATCCATAGTTTATTTCCTAAGATTAATGGGTTTTTTTACATTATAAAAGAAAGTGGTAATTACAAAAGATTCTTGTTTAATTTTAGTAAACTGATGTATTTCTAATTGTAATTCATTCCTCAAGAAGATACGACAGAACTTCATGTTGGTGTGGAAAATTTACACAAGGATTTTTACAAGAAAATCGATGAAGAGATTCAAAGTATATAACAGCAGCTACGAGGAAAGAAACTTATCGTAAAGTGTTTTAAATATTTTACGCATGTCATCGTCACGTAATGTGCACCGCATTTCAGAAGTGCATGGTTTTTAAATGACGCTGATGATCAATTTGTACGAGTACAAATCCACTTCCAGACAAGACAATACCAGTGCAAATCTTTTAGTCGGACATGGTTTTAAACTATGCACTCGGCAGTGCTTAGTGCTTTGTAAAACTTAAAACATCAGTGAAATCACTTCAATGAAAAATTGTGTGGTCCTCATTTTATGCTTTAATAGTGAACAGTAACGAATAGAAAGTGAAGTGAATTGATGATGTGCAGAATTTCTGCACAATCATTATCGATGCATGATTTCTTTGAGGACCAATTACTCTAAAACAGCTGACAGTAATTAATGTGGAAACATATTGTGCACAACAAGTGACTTTCAGTATGTAATCCCCAAAACAAAGTTAGAGAACATTGTTTGTTGAGTACGGGTTACAAATTAAATAATTAACCAGACTTTTAAAAGTTTTATGCGCCCCGCCATTAAAATGGCCGGGATAGTGTTACCCTGTTTCCGTCATTCTGTCATTCCGTCTTCCGTCCTTCCGTCATTCATTGTTTCCGATTCATTATCTCTGCAATGGTTGCACACATGCAACTCAAATTGGTATATGATATGTCACAAGATTATGCAGTCAAGTTCGAAGTTGTCATTGCTCCGAGTTTTTGACAGAGTAAGCCCTCTTGAACTTAGAAAAAAATAAAATTTTTTCGTTTCCGTTCTTATCTCTGGCAACGGTGCACACATTCAAGCTCAAATTTGTATATGGAACTCACAGGATATGCAGGTCAAGTTTCGAAGTTGGTCATGGTCCGAGATTTGACAGAGTTCAGCCCTCTTGAACTGAAAAAAATCAGAAATTTTCGTTTCCGCTTCATTATCTCAATGCCAACGTTGCATCATTCACTCAAGATTTGGTATATGAATACGTCACAGAATATGCAGGTCAAGTTTCGAAGTTGGTTCATTGGTTCGGATGATTTTTTGACAGAGTTAGCCTCTTGACTAGAAAAAAATCGAGAAAATTTTTCGTTTCCGTCATTATCGTCTGCACGGTTGCACACATTCAACTTTCAATTAGGTATATGGATACTTCACAGAATATGCAGGTCAAGTTTGAAAGTTGGTCATGGTCTCCGATGATTTTTGACAGAGTTAGCACTCTAACTTAGAAAAAATCAGAAATTTTTGTTTCCCCGTTCATTATCTCTGCACACGGTTGCACACATTCAACTCAAATTTAGTATATGGATATGTCACAGAATAGCAGTGTCAAGTTTGAATGGGTCATGGTTCCGAATGATTTTTGACAGAGTTATCCTTCTGAACCAGAAAAAAAATCAGAATTTTTTCGTTTCCGTTCATTATCTCTGCAACGGTTGCACACATTCAACTCAAATTTGGATATGGATACGTCACAGGAATGTGCAGGGTCAAGTTCCGAAGTTGGTTCATGGTCCGATGATTTTTGACAGAGTTAGCCCTCTTGAGACTTTAGAAAAAAAATCCAAAATTTTTCGTTTCCATTCATTATCTCTGCAACGGTTGCACACATTAAGCTCAAATTTGGTATATGTGATTACGTCACAGAGAGTTGTGGCAGCGTCAAGTCGAAGTTAGTCATGGTCCGATGATTTTTGACAGATTATCCTCTTGACTTTAGAAAAAAAAAATCAGAAATTTTCCGTTTCCGTTCATTATCTCGCAACGGTTTTGCCACCACATTCAACTCAGATTTGATATATTGCATACGCCACGTTCATGCAATTATGAAAAAACTTTCAATTGCACCCTTTACGAATTTCTTCAGTATACTCACTGTAGCGGGGCATTCGTGTCGGCCGAGCACATCTAGTTTATTAGTTAGATTTAGGCCTTAGTTAATTAACAGACATCCATATATACAATTTTCAGTTAGAATGTATATTTAATTGTTTAAATGTTGTTCAGTGACAAAACAGTTTTTAATATTTGGTGAAAATCCACATCTCAGAATCGATATACTCTCTTATGCCTTTTTGAAAGATTGGAATTTAATTTCAATATTAGTCAGAGCACCATATTCGAATTATGTTCTGTTTATCATGGTTTATAAAGAAAATAAATGTGTTTGATTATGAACAGTGTAAACTTTCTCACGTAAATATGTAAAGATACCACGAAAGGCTTATTGTTTAGCATTGTAAAAAGACAAAGTCCCAAAATATAGTACAAAACAAAGGTACACTCCTTGTATTTTACTTATTTTTGGTCAAAAAAGACTTATTGTACATAACATTAAGTTAACGAAATAAAGACACCATTTATTTCATTTCTTTGTTTTAAAAAATTATTAATTCCAATTAATAGCTCATTTTTAGTACACTGCGGGTAAAAAACTTTAACCGTATATTCTCGCACAGAAAAGTATATCTTGAAAAACGACTCAAAAACAGTACAAAAAAAATTTAACACGAAGAAAAAACAAAGATCCAAACTTAGAGTACAAAAAAGGGTCACCAGTCTTACCTCAGATCGCGAATAGTCCAAGTACAAAATAAAGAAGTGTATACTTTTTCTGACCTTTTCTAAAAACACACTTTTATATTTGGTAAATAAGTTGATCATTTTAAATTTTATTATCACGTGATCACCTAACGCCGTGCTCATTGTTTAAGATACACCTTTTAAGAATTGATGTGAGTTTTCGATCTACGAACCTGAACAAAAATAAGTAATAATCTAATGACATTGTTTACTGTTAATGACTTAATATAAAATTAAATGATACAGATAAATAAATCTGTATATTTTTCGGTGATATGCAGGTTATCACCGAATAGTTAGACGGTAAAACTTCATTCATCAAGCGCTTCGCGCATGTGATCAGTTTTAACCGTCTAAAATTCGGTATTACCTGCATCACCCGAAAAAATATAAGATCATTTCTTAATTCAGAAAAGTATGCTTAGCTGTACCTTAATTTTGGTTATGGAGGCTCTTCAATGCACAAGCATTGTTCAAATTTATATGCCCCCTGTTGAATCACTAAGAGTCGGGGGGTTGGGGATCGGAAGATCAGGTTTTAGGGCATTATTGTATTTGTCCTAACATATGTAGCTGTCCTTCTGTCTAAACTTAACCTCGGCTTATAACTTATTGATATGGTAGAACTAGGCTTTGATATTTCGATATGTATATACCTTTCCTTGGGTACCAAACTTCTGACTGCCTGACCTAACCTTGAAGTTTGACAAACTTTTCAAAAACTTAACCTTAATATAAACTTTTTGAAGTTGTTCGTACTATGCTTTCATATTCTACATGTATGTTTTCATTATGACAAGACCCTTTCTGTGTGGTACCAAAATTTTGACTCCTGACCTACTTGAAGTTGACCGACTTTTTCAAAAAACTTCTTAACTTAGCTATAACTTTTTGATGGTTAAGTACTAGTGCTTTTGAAATTTTCATCAATGTAGTGTTTCTATTATGTCAAGACTTTTCGGGTGTCCTTGTACCAAAAATGTCTGAAGTCACTGACCTTATTGATCTTGAACCTATCTGACCTCTTTTCCCCAAAAAACATAATATTAGTCATTATAACTGTCTGTGAATGGAAGACGATAACTGGCATTACAATTTCAACATGTTGTATTTTCCTTATGACAAGCTCTGTTATCTCAGGTTCCAAAATACTTGAAACCTCTTGAATTTTGATACCTACATTTTAAAAACTTAACATTGGCATACTATTTAATCGGTAAAGGGATTAGACCTTTTCATATTTCACATGCATAATCCTTATGACAAGCCCTTTCCTCAGCTGCATGTGTATTACTGGGGCATTCGTGTTTATCAAACATCTTGTTTCTTGAAGGTTTTCTGGAAAGTTTGTTGTTCTGTGCATGCGCGATCACGAGTTGTTGTTTTATTAGGCTAACCAAGTCTGCGAAATTGCATGGCTGACGAGACAATCTGGGCATTCTATCAAATTGAGGTAGATGCAGAGATGGTTGAATATTATACGTAGCATGAACTTTCTTTTATATCTCCTTAACATCGCCAATCGTTTAGAAATAAAGCTTGAATCACCAGCTAATTTCCCCACCAAAAGTTTGTACCATAATTTTGATGTTGATACGTAACAAACTGTGACTGACTCATGCTTAAATTGTCTCCGCTTATAAAAGATTTTCGATTAAAATTATAAATTTACCATATTTCAGTCGACCCCTCTGTCTCAAACTGTTGCATCTTCTTTCCTATCAAATACAAAGAACTATGCAAATACATCTTTGCTCAAAACTTTTTGAACCTCACTAGCTAGTAGGCTAGTGTTAGAATTCATAATAATTCACTAGCCCAGAAAAAATCTACTGGCATCCCTTCATTGCTCCTAATTTTTACTAGCGCCTTGGCACAGTGCATACTCGATTTTACTAGCCGCGGTCGGAAATCTCAGCAGGTAGCCTCGGCATCGGGCTAGTGAGTTTTTCGCAAAACTGTCTAAAACTGTAATATTGTGGATATGATTCATGCACAAAAAGCATTTTTTGAAAAAAGACTTTAACCTTTAATCATCTATTTATAACCCCTCAATTGAAATATATGTAAAATAAATTATAGTATTGTACCGAAGCTATTTATTTATTGTGACACATACCCATGTTAGGTCAGCCTGAGTAAACTCAGTGAACCTATTGCAATTGCGTTTTTCGGTCCGTCGTCGATCCGCCTTTCGTGCGATCGTGCGTTAACAAATTGAACATTTTTTCTTCTTCTTGATAACCACTAGTTCAATTTCTTTTCAAATTGGTATGAAGCATCTTTGAGACAAGGGGCACATAATGAAATTTCACGGTCTCTAGCACCCCTGGGGCTGGGGGCGGAGGCAAAAACTGCCCATAAATTGACAATTTTCAAAATCTTCTTCTTTACATACCGCACATTCTGAGAGAAACTCCAATGCTTAGTGATGTAGAGCGTAGGAAGGTCCTCGTAACCAAATTGTAATTGGTAGATCCCGTCTTAACAATTTGGTAGGAGTTCTGACCCCAGGCGCGGCTAATTTTTGGTACTTAATGATCTCTGTTAACAATAATATCAATTTTTTTAACTTCTTCTTGCATTTAACCATAGCAATTCTTTTCAAATTTGGCAGAGACACTTTTGGGACAAGCGCACATTGATTAAAATTGTAAATTTTCAGGTCATCTTAGCACCCCTGGGGGCCTTGGGTGGCGCGCAAAAACATAAACTTGACCAAAAGTGACAATTTTCAAAAAATCTCTTCTTTACAACCGCACATTGTCTGAGATAAACTCCAAATGCATATGATTGATAACGAATGCATGGAATGGCACTCTACCCAAAATTTAAATTTGGTGGTCCCTGCGGTGGTTTGACCCCAGGGCGGGCCAATTTTTGGCACTATATCTGTTAACAATTGAACATTTTTAACTTCTCTTGTCATAATCACATAGGTTCAATTTTTTCAAATTATGCTCAATGAAGCATCTTATGGAAAAGTGGTCACATAAATTTGTAAATTTCATTCATCTTGCCACCCTTGTGGGCTGGGTAGGGCGGGGCTCAAAAAAATATCTGCCTCAACAAGTGACCAATTTATTTCAAAAAATCTTCTTCGGTACAACCGCACATGTCGAGAAGAAACTCTCAAAATGCATAGTGCATTGTTAAGCAGGAAGGCCTCTTCTACACCAAAAATTTTAGCGATTTTTGGTGATCCCGCGGTGAGTAGAGTTCTGACCCCAGGCGGGCCAAATTTTTTACATAATTTGTTTTGTATCAACTCTAATTACTTGAACTTTTTAACTTCTTTCTTATCTTGATACCGCCAAGTAGTCCAAAATATATGGTTTTTGTTTCTAAAGAATTTACGGTTTATATGAACGTCTCAGTACTCACTTTGGACAAGACACTATATAATTTGGAAATTTTAGGTCTCTAGCACCCCTGGGCCTTTGTGTGTAGCAAAAAATGCCCAAAGTGTAACACAATGTTTCAAAAATATCTTTCTTATTTCACAAATCTCGCAACATGCCTGAGAGAAACCAAATGAGTTCATACGTTGATGTAGAGCAGGAAGCCTCTACTCAAAAAATGTAAATTGGGGTCCCTGGGGTAGGGTTCTGACCCAGGCGGGCCAATTTTGGTACAAATATCTGTTTAACATTGAAATTTTTAACTTTTCTTTCTTGATAACACTGTCCACAATTCTTTGTCAAATTTAGGTATTGAAGCATCTTTGTGACAAGGTGGCCACATAAATTGTAAATTTTCAGTTTCTCTTTGAGACACCCTGGGGCCTTTCGGAATGGGCGGGGAACAAAATAGACTTGCCAGCCAAAAGTGTACCAATTTTCAAAAAAATTTTCTTTCCTTTGTCCACAATCCGCACTTGTCTGAGAGAACCAAATGCATTAGTGAGTAGAGCAGAGCCTATACCAACTAATGTAAAGGTGGGACCCCGAGATGGTAGGTGTGACCCAGCGGGCAGGGGGGCATAACTTGTGTGGTATAGTGAGATGTAAACATGTGGATAAAGTCTTTCAAGTCTAATGTGAATGAATGGAAGTAATGAATATGGAAAAAGAAAAGGTGGAGCGTGCATATATATACCCCACCTGATGCAGGCAAGTTGGAGCGCGGGAGTGGGGTGGGAGCGTAGTTACTGTGAAACAAGTGTCTGTCCCTCCTCGTAGGCTTCGATATGGGTTCCCAGACTTGGTTTCTTGTGCTTGAGCCTCATCCAAGAGTC
>CAJDSM010068181.1:2991-20588 GCA_903981925.1 Ostrea lurida | reverse complement strand
GAGTGGATCAAATCTTTTGTATAATCGTCCGATATATATTTAAGTCTAGTATTTAACTGGTTATGTTGTATTTTATGATATGTGAGTATTACTCCACCTATCATGGAAGAACAGACCTGAAGTCGCGTTTGCTCAGGTGTTAAAGCAGCACAATACAGAAAAGACTCCACTGACACATTTGGTTCTCCCGGCTGCAGTGCGGCGCTCTGTGCATTTCGGTAATTAAAACATTTGTGCATCCACTATCGATCTATTTTAAAGAATTGGGAACTTTATGACAAACCATAGCTTTCCTTTCAACATATAAAATAATATCATACTGTCTGCACACTGTAGCTTTATAAATTTATGCGATGACCCACCTACTATCAGTCTGTAGTAGATGCAATATAAAAACGTATGTAGTCAACAGTCAACTCCCATCTGACACAATAAACACAGTAAATAATCAACCTATAATAATGTTAAAATATCCCAATTATCTACTATTTATGCTTTTGACATTTATAAATAAATGGAATAAATTTCTTTGTGGCTTTCTTTTGGTGTTCTTGTGTTGTTGTTCTTATTGTTATTTTGTTTAATTTCAAGCTTTTTCAACTGTTTGAGAAAAGTACATGCTAAATATTTGGGTAAATCAATTTAAAAAATTTATCGTTTTGGTATGTTAGTTAATAGAGAGCAGCCTATATTTAAAGATTACCAGGCTAGGCAAGCAGCCGGTACTTATGTATAATATTAAACAGATCTCGCTGGATATAGGCATAATGATTCATTAACTATACTCGATGATCGAAAATCAGTTTGAGTCTTATTCTAAAAATGTGTTTTATCAGGATCATTCGATTTACGACAACTACACGGCGTAGTTCATTATATCTAGTTATTAAGATTTCTAATGGTTGAGATATACTCGACAATTCGAACGTTCCAGAGTGCTTCACCGGTCTCCTAGATACACGCCCTTTTCAATAACGGTCAACGCGGTCGGTGTTATTCCTTACAGATTACACACACAGAGAATGCACCTGGAGTGTACAGCTCATAGGACTGGAGCGATAGTATAAAAATTAAATATTCTATTTCCATCATAGCCCTCATGAGATTAACTAAACACAGAATCACCATTCGTAAAATGGTGTGTACATCTCTTACGTTATTTGCAAGATGTTCCTTGCAAATGTCAATGAGAACGGCCTTCTTCCAGATATATTTTATTCTGTGGTACATTTGTTTTTGCAGCCAGAAAGAACAGCAAAACTTACTTCAAGCTGTAGGTCGGTGATTTACTCACTCGACGTTTACATTCTGCACCAGCTGACTGTCCACATCAGTAATCCCATACACACTCTTATGGGCCAGGCTAATATTCTGCCTATCACTATCATACAAACCCCAACAATTAATATGGATAATTTAACCTAAGTGAGTTTTTTATTTTGAACTATGTATCATTTTCAACATTATTAAAATTAATAAAAAAAACCATAATTCTACGCTAGTTCTATAATTTTTCTTTATTTATGATGAGTTTTTCTGTCTTAAGACATCAACATCATAGAAAAACTTCAGTTTCTCCCAGTAGTGGGAGGTATGTTAACTCAGTATTCAAGTCTCCCTGATGCTAATCTTTAACAAGAAAATCAAAATATCATGGTTGTACAATGGCTCCTTCTATAATGAGGACTAATTCCAAGCGATTACAAATATTATACAGCCGGGTTAATGTGCATGCTTGATAAAGATTTAACTAGAAGCAGTGTCTCAACTTTAGGAAACTCATATTAATTTGGCCTACGGGACCGGCTCCCTTTGCTCTTTTTACCCAATTAACTAAATGATGGAACTCTCTACAACAAAAAAAAATCAAAAATACTCCTCTATTCACACAGAAAACAGATAAATGAAATACTACCCCTACGACACAGATAATGAAACCCTCCCTATCGCACAGTATTATTAGTGAGTATTTTGGCGAGGTGGGGGAGGGTGGGAGGGCGGAGGTGGGTTGGAGGGGGCGAGGGCAGTGGGAGTGTAAGGTGTGGATGGGGGGGAGGGGGGGGGGGGGAGTGGGGGGTGGTAGCGATGGGTTGGTGGGTGGGGAGGAGGCATGGGAAGGCGAATGGGTGACGGAAGGGTGGGGGAGCGTGAAGATGGGTGAGGAGGCGACGGGAGAGGGGGGGGATAGGGGGGAGGTGAGGGGTGAGGTGGGGCAGGTGGGTCGGGAGAGGGGTGGGGGGGGTAGGCGAGGTAGCGGGGAAGGTGGGTAGAGTGGAGGGTGTATGAGTTGTGGGAGGAGGGGGTAGTGGTGGGGCGGAGGAGGGGGGATGGTGTGGCAGTGGGAGGCAACGTGTTGACGGATGACAGTGGATCGGACCGAGGGACGGGCGGAAGGTGGTGAGGGTTGGGGGGTGGGAGGCGATAGGGGGGTGAGCGGATGGTGGGGGGTGCTGGTGGTGGACGAGAGGTAAGAGAGGAGTGGGTGGGGATGGGGACGGATGCGGAGGAGGTGCTAGTGTGGCTGGGGGGTGGACATGGGGATGGCGGGTTTAGGAGAGGGGGAGGGGAGTGGGTGCTCGTGGGGCAGGGGGAGGGGGGGGAGCGAGCGTGCTTGGAGTCGAGGGAGGGTGGGTGAAGGGGCGGGGGGGGCGGAGGGAAAGGGATGGCGGTGGGGGGGAGGGGTGGGTGTGGGGACAGGATTACGAGGAGTTTAGAGGGGGAGGGGTGGGTAGGGGAGGGGGGGACTGATGAGGGGAGGGAGGCGGTAAGGGGGGAGCAAGGTGGGAAGGCTGGGTGGGTAGGGGAGCGGGCTTTGCGCGGGTGGAGTCTTGTCTCTCGGGATCGAGGAGGGTGGGGCTCTGGGGGGGGCGTGGGAGGGGAGGGGGGGTGTGGTGAGGGTGTTGGGGCTGTGAGGAGTGGGGGGATGAGCTGCGAGACGAGGGGGTGGGACAGGGAAGTAGGGCGGCGCGGAGGGGAGATAGGTGGGGGGAGGTGGTATGGGGGGAGGGGCGAGCGAGAATAGAAGTGAGAGGGGGGGAGGGTGACGGGGGGTGGGCCAGGGGAGTTGATGGGAGGGTGCGTGGGGGGGGGCCGGAGCGTTGGGTCAGCGCAGAGTGTGAGTGGTCAGGGGAGGGGGTGGAGAAGGGGGGTAGATGAGGATGGGGGACGCGAGCCAGAGGGAAGGGGGAGGTGGAGGGGGAAGAGGGAGGGTGTGGAGGGGGGCTGGGGGGGAGGGAGTATGGTGGGACGGAGGGCGGTGGGGGGTGGGTAGGCGAAGGCAAGGGGTGAGAGGAGGTGGCGAGGGGGATGGGGAGGTGGGGAGGACGCTGGAAGGGGAGGGAGGATAGGGAGGGAGGGGGCGGGAGGGAGTGGGAGCGACGGAGGGAGGGGTAGGAGGGAGAGGGGGTGGGGGTGAGAGGGGGGGAGGGGAGGAGTGGTGGACGAAGTGGAGAGGAGGGAGGTGGTGGGGAGGGTATGGGAGGGGCGAGATTAGCGGGGGGGGAGAGGTGGGAGGGGGGAGAGGGGGAGTGGGTGGGAGGGAGGGAGGCAGGGGGGTGGTGGTGGGGGGACGGAGAGGTGGAGGAGAGAGGGGGGGGGTGGGTGGGGGTGAGGGGAGGGGGGGGTGGGGGGGGGAGGGGCGGGAGGGGGTCGGCAGTTGCGGAGGGTCGGAGATACACAGTAGAGCGAGATGGGATGGTGAAAGGTGGGGGGTGGGCAGGAGGGGAGGATTCGGAGGGGGACGGAAGTGAGAAACAGGGGGGGGGGAGTGGGGCCCGTCCGCGGGTGGGGCGTCGAGGGAGGGGGAGGTGAGTTAGAGAGAGGAGAGCTTGGGCGTGAGGGGGTGGGGGAGGGGTCGGGGGGGGAGGGGGGGGGGGTGAGTAGGGTGACCGGTAGAAGTGGATTGTTTGTAGCGATGGATGGAGTGGCGCAGAGGGTAGGGTGCGACGGAGCGTGTGGGGAGTGGGTGGGGGGGGACGGGCGAGTGCGGGGAGGGTAGTGGAGGGAGGGGGAAGGGAAGTGGTGGGGGGTGAGGGGGGGGGGGGTGGATGTCGGATGGTGGGGTGGTACGCAAGTGGGTTAAGGGGGAGGGGCGTAGATGATGAGGGAGGAAGGGGTGAGAGGGTGGAGGGGAGTGGGGGGGGTGCGTGCGGGGGGGAGGATGGGTGGGAGCACACGGGAGGGCAAGGGATAGGGGGGGTATGGGGTGGAGGGGGGAGGGAGGAGAGGGAGGAGGGAGGGAGGGACTAGGGAGAGGGTGGTCGAAGGGGTGGGGGAGGGGGAATGGGGGACAAGGCTGTCGCAGGCAGGGAGGGGAAGAGTGTGGGGGGGGAAGTACCGGAGTTTGGGGTAGGCGGGAAGGGGGCGCTGTGGAGCTAGGGTAGGGAACATCCGGGGCGTTTGGAGGGGGTGGTGGGGCCGTGATGGAGGGGGTAGTGGGGGTGGAGGTGGGTGCTGGGTGTGGGGGGGTGGAGGGGGGGCGTGACCAGGGGTGGAAGTGGTAGGTGATGGGTGTCAGGGGGGGAGGTGGGCATGAGTGGGAGTCTGCGGGGGTGGGGGCGAGGGGTGGGGTGGATTAGGCTAGAGGAGGAGGAGAAGGTAGGTGAGGGGTAGCGGAGTGTAGTTACATTATTCCTCGGCGGGAGAAGAGGGGAGAGGGGAAGTGGTGGTGGGATAGGGGAGGAGCGGGAGGGCGGGTCGGTAGGACGAGGGGGGTGGAGGTTGGGGTGTTCACCGGGCAGGCGTGGGAGGAGGGGACAGTGGGGGGTGGGCACTGGGTGAGTGGGGATGAGTTGAGCGCTGGGGGTGCGGGTCTGGAATGGGAGGTCGGCGGGCGAGGCCGGATGGTGGCGGGAGGTTACTTGGGCTGCCGTGGGTGGGCGGCGTGGAGGATGGGGGAGGGTCGGGTAGGTGGGGGGAGCAGGGGGGGAGGGTGGGGGAGCGGAGTAGGGGGTGGGAGACAGGCCGGTGTAGGTCCTGTGTGCGGGCGGAGGGGTGACTAGGGATGGACTCAGGGTGGGCGTGTGTGGGGGGTCGTTGCGAGGAGGGGAGGGAAGCGGAGTGATATTGTTCTCGCTCTCCAAGAGATTGTGGCGGCCGCCAGCAGCGGGTGGTGGGCTGGGGAGGGAGGACGTGAAGGAGCGAGGTTGTGGAGAGTTGGCGGGGAGGTGAGGGATTACTCCCGTAGGATCGGAACTTGAATTCTGCGGGCGGAGGGGCTAGAGGAGGCCGGGCAGTGGAGGTGTGGGGAGTGGGAGACCGGGCTTCGGCTAGCCCGAGGGTCGGGGAGGGGTTGGGATGGGCGTGGGGAGTGTGGCAGGGCGGAGGATAACAGGGGGATAGTAGTGTAGGGGGGGGGGCAAGCGCGGCGGAGGGTGGGAGGTGGGATGGTTGGAGGGGGTAGTGGGGAGGGAAGGGCGGAGAGTGGTGGCGTGAAGGGCGGCGGGGGTTAGTGGGCTCTGTGAGAAGGGTGCAGGATTATAGGGTGTGGAGGTGGGGAGGGCAGCCTGTGTAGGGGGGTGGTTTGAGGGGGGGTAGGTTGGGGGGAGGAGGGGAGGCGAGGGTGGGCGGAGGGGGAAGGGGGAGGGAGTAGAGGGTGGGGCGGCGGGAGGGGTCGTCGGAGCGGTAGGTGGGGCGAGGTGGGGGGTAGGTGGTGCGTCGAGGGTGGGAGGTGGGAGGGGCGGAGGGGAGGTGGGGGGTGGGGTACAGGAAGCTTGGTGGTTGTGGCGAGGGGGGTGGGGGGGGGGAGAGTGGTAGGGTGGGGTGTGGTGGACGGATTGACTGGGTGTGTGTTGAGAAGGCCGGGGGTGGTTGTGCTCGGCTCGGCGGTTGTGCGGAGGTGGGCGGGCGATTGGGGGGTACCCGCGGGGGAGGAGGGGGAGGGTTTGAGGGACGTGGCGGGAGCGGGGTGGCGGGGGGGTTGGGGTGGCAGGGGGGGATCGGGGGAGAGAGTTGGCGGAATGGGCAGTGCGGGAGGGGGGCTAGGGCTGGGTGCTTGGGGTGGGGGGTGGCGGGTGGAGGGGGGGGGGGGCGGGGGGAGGGGTGGGTGGCGGGCGGGGAACGGGGGGCGTGTGGGCATGGGGGGTTAGGGGAGCGGGGTGGGGAGGGGGGCGTGCAAGGGGGGTGGGGAAGGTGGGGTGGGGGCGGTGGAGCAGGAAGGGGGGCGTAGGTTGCGTGGGTTAGGTGGAGGTGTAGTTGGGGGGGCGCTGGTGCGTCGAGGAGGGGGGGCGAAGCGCGGCGAGAGTGTTGTGGGAGGCTTTGGGGGGGGGGCGGGAGGTACGGACGTTTTGGGGGGAGGGGGAGGGGGGCGGTGGAGGGAAGGGGGTGTACAGTGGGGGATGGGAGTGTCTGGCGTTCGAGGGGGCTGTGATGGGGGGGGGGGGGGTGAGTTTTTTGAGGTAAGGGTTGGGGCGGGGGAGCGGGAGCTGAGGAGGCGAAGGGGAGAGGGGAGAGGGATGGTGGGGTGGTGGGGGGTGGAGGTCGGTGGCGGGAAGGTGGGGGGGTGAGGGGCGGGTGGGTTAAGGCCAGGGGGTGGGGTGGGGAGGCAGGTTTTGCGGGGCTGGGGTTGGTGTTGGGGCGGGGGGTCAGGGCGTGGGGAGGTAGTTTGTGTGGCAGGTGCTGGGAGGTGGCTGGAGGCAGGGTAGCCGGTGAGGGTGTCAGGCGAGTTTGAAGCGGACGGTGAAGAGAGTATTTGGGGAATGCGGGAAGTAGAGGGAGGGGGTCGGAGGGTATGGAGGAGGGGTTAGGGGGGCGCTTAGTACCGGAGGATGGTGGAGGTTGGGGTGGGAAGGTGAGGGAAGGATGGAGGAGGGTCTTGTGGATGGGGTGTAGAGGAGTGTGGGAAAGTGGACGGGGAGGGTTAAGGTGGGGACGGCGGGGGTGTGGGGGTCGTGGCGGGATGGTGGGGTTAGGTGGTCTCGGGGGGGTGGTGGGGGGCGCGAGGGGACGGCGGGGGGGGGGAGCGGTGACGGGTTGGTTAGTCGGGGTGATGTGGGAGGTGGGGTGTGGGGGGCTGGGTGGGGGCGTGAGGTGGGAGGGGGAGGAACTCGGTTATTTAGCGTGACGGGAGTTGGACGTCGGTAGCGGGAGAGGGGAGGTGTGGAGGGTGGAGGGGGGTGGTGTTGGTTGGAGGAGGTGAGTTGGGGGGAGGCCGCAGGGGGTGGAGGCGTGCGGGGGTTGGGGGGGGTGAGGGGGAGGGATGTGGGGGGGTGAGTGGCGGGTGGCGTGGAGGTGGCGCGCATATGGGTTGGAGTGAGGGCGGGAGAGGGGGGAGGGGTGAGATGGATGTTCTTGTGATGGAGGGAGAGGATGGGGGGGGAAGTGATGGGGTTGGGTAGCGGGTGTGCCGGGTGTTGCGATTTGGCTGGTGGCTGGGGGAGGGTAGGTGGGTTTGGGAGGTGGGTGTGGGGTTGTCGGGGCAGAGGTGGGGGGGGCGGAAGTAGAGAGAGGAAGAGGATGGTGGAGGTGGGGGTGGGTTAGTTCGGGTGGGGCGGGAAGATAGAAGGGTTGTTGGTAAGGAGTGGGTGGGGCGAGTTGTGGGGTGAGATGGTGGAGGTGGTAGGGGGTCGTGTGGGGGGCCGACAGGGGAGGGTGCGGGGGTAGCGAGAGGGCGGGTGCTGGCGGTGGGAGGTTGGGTTGTCGAGGGATGCGTGGGCACGGTCGGAGGGAAGCAGAGAGGAGTGGGTTGAGAGTGTGGCGGCTTGGTTGATGGGTGGTTGCCGGAAGGGGGAAAGGGGCCTTGAAGGGGGTTCGGGGGGGTTAGTGGGGGCGTGGTTGCTAAGGGCTGGGGGGTAGGGGAGTGGGGGTGTGGGGGGTGGGTCCGCGTGTGCGGGGGAGGGGAGGGATGGGACCGGGGGGATGGGAGGGAGCAGGCGGTGCGGTGGAGGGGAGGGATGGACGGACGTGGTGGTGGGGGCGTGGGGGCGGGGGGGCGTGAGGTAGGCGGTTTGAGGGGCCCGGAGGAGGGGTTGGGGGGCGGGGGCGGGTGGCGACGTGCGTGGGAGCGTGAGTGACGTGTGGTGAGCGGCTGGAGGGGGGCTCTATGGAGGGGCGGGTGGGGCGTGATGGGTTTGGGAGGGAGGTGGTTTGAGTGGGTGGGGGGGGGGAAGGGTTGGTTGAGTGGAAGGGGGGCCGAGATGATCGGGTGATGTGGTAAGGGTTGGTGATGTGGGGCTGGGAGGGGGGGTGGTGGGTGGAGTTGAGTGGGTGGGGTATTTGTGGGGTGTGGGGGGGAGGGGGGGGGCCGGGGTGGGAGGGCGGGCTGTGTTGTGTGAAGTGGGGGGTGGAGGTAGGGGTGGTTGGGGGGGGCGTGGGTGTTGGGGGGAGGGGAGGAGGCCGATGGGGGGTGGTTGGGGGGAGGGGGTGGGCGGTAGGGAGGCGCGGGAGAGGGACGGTGGAGAGGGGTGGGTGGGTGCGGAAGGGAGGGGAGGGGGCGGGGGTGGGGAGCGGCGGGGAGGAGGGGAGGAGGGGAGGGAAGGAGGGGGGAGGAGGGCTGGGCGAGGCGGTGGGAGGGTTGCTGATGTCAGACGGGGGTCAGGGGGTGTTCAGTGGGTGGTAGGTGCGATGCGAGGTGCGGGGGTGTGTATTGGAGACGGCGAGAGGGGGCAGGGGGGGGGAGGGGGAGGGGGTGGTGGTGCAGGAGGGGGTGGGGTGGTAGGCAATGGTGTGGGAGTAGAGGGGGTGGGGGTGGCGTGGATGGCGGCGGCGGATGGTGGATTGGTAGCTCCGTGGTGGTGGCGGTCGCGGGAGTGGCGGTGGGTCCGGGGTGGTCTGTGGTGGGGGTGGGGGGGTGGGCAGTGGGTTCGGGGTGTGCTTTGGGGGGTGTCGGAGCGGGGGGAGGAGGGGAAACGTGGGGTTGTGGCTGCGAGGGTGTTAGCGGAGCGTGGGTGCGGGGGAGGGGGTACCGGAGAGGGAGGGTACTAGCTGCGTGTGTGGTGGTGGTGGTGGGGGAGCGGGGGCAGGGTAAATGGTGTCAGGGGGAGGGAGGGCCAAAGGAGGGGAGGGCTTGGAGGGGAGGGGGAGGGGGGTTGGGGTCGAGTGGGGCGATGGGGGGGTGGGAGGAGTGGGGGGTGGCGGGGTGAGGGAGGGATGGGGGGTAGGGGGCGCTGGTGGGGTGAAGGAGGGGAAGGGTGTGGCGGGGGAAGGGGTTTGTGGGGGGGCTGCGGAAGGGGGGGGTTGGGTCTAATTATTTTTTTTTCGCATAACAAAAAAAACCCCAATATATGTATAAATGTTATTCGATATGTAGTAACACATCGACAAAGATAGATCCTCCGTCGGTCAAATATTTTAGTTAGCAGTATGCGAGAAATGCTCTGTGTTCTCAATTACCTGATGTCATTATCGTGAGTTGCACATCTCAGGGCCTAGTAATTAAACTGGCCTTTGAAACATATAGGTAGCACTGGCATTTCTATACACTAGAGTCCACAAAGAAATTATGACGATCGATAGATACAATCATCGTCATAAATTCCATTAATAAAAAAAACAAGGAATTATTGATCAAGGAGTTGACACAGATTACAAAGAGAGAATGAAAGTCATTCCTGTTGTGTAATAAAATCAATCGATTAATGATTTTCCCAGAAAAATGACAAAGCAAGAAAGTTCTGATATTTGTTCATGAGAGTGCAGGATCAATATTTTCTTACGGATTGACGGGAGGGGTAATAGTCATACATTTCTCTTTAAACTTTATCCTATAAAATAAATCCAATGTGTAAACCCAAAATAAATACTTTTATCAGCTATGATGATACTGTCCTTATCACAGTGCCTTACATATTTCATTAAAACAGAGACAAAGTGTTAAATGCTCAACTAATACTGGTGACCTTCTAGTAATTCGTCACGAGAAAAATAATCGAAAATAAAGATTGCGGTAGAAAATTAGAAGTAAAATATCTCTATAGAAATGAATTTATGCGTAGGCTCTACCAGAATGCATTCTACACATAAATTAATATGAGAGCAATTGGTGCCAATTATAAATTCAATCATAACTCATGAACTGCTACACACCTCACTTGTACACAGTATCTGTAGGTCATGTTAATTCTAAAGTAAACGAGTGATAATTCATCTAATGAGTCGTGAGCTGTATTATGGCGAAGCCGTTTCTATAGTATAATTTCGTATATGAAATACAATGGACATTCCGATTTAACTACCTGGTCTTTCAAAAATGTCGCCTATCTCGGATGGTGTACCGTTTTATGTCAATTGAATTTATATTCGATGCTAACTATATACGAAGGGCGTCCTTATAAATTGCAATCTCAGAAATATCTCATAAACATCTACTCCTACACATATATGCAAAATGTGTGATACAGTTACCTGATCTGGCCATGTGAATAATATAATTTATGTATAACTCTAAGATTTATATTTTGTTATCAGTTTTATACTAGTTCAATATCATGAAACTTATTGATACTGTATAATCTGTAAACGAGAATCACCAATTGGATGATGTTATTGTTATATTTGTTTTGTCTTGATTCCATAGGGGGATTCTCTTGCCGATAAACTACTACACTTGCATTAAAATTCTCTATTTTATAAATCATACCATCGACTGCAAAACCACCAGCTGACCACACTCGCTTTCACAAGAGTTATCTAAACATTTCCTAATACATAAGTCTAACACCAAAACTAAACTACACCAGAGAATTAAAATCGACCGACTGAGAGAAAAAAAAGACTTTGCTATATAAAAACTAACATCACAGTGATTTTTTAGAGTGTTAGCACATACAAAAATGTACAAAAATATTAATATATATATTTCATCTTGTATTTATTTCCATCTTATAAGTGGCTAAAATATCAAGACTTTTCAAAAGTCTCTGCTCTACATAGGAACTATTGAAGTTAATCAACAAATATAATAAAGTAATGTTGGGATATGATGAAACAATGTATGCTTTCTCATATGTCTACTTTCATTGTACAATGGATTAAATATACAGTTGAAAACTTTGAGTATTCTTGATTATGGTACTTAGTCACTTTGAAATACAATGGCTTTATATCCAAAACTAAGTTATGAGAGGGCCCCGACGCCCATTCTCCTACTCATGGCTAGTAATTTTAATACTCTTATGATATTGAATTACGGAATATAATTATGACTATTCTTTCTCATTCAAGGGTTCCCGTTCAATTCTCTTAGAATAACAAGGCTTCAACTGTAATTCTAACAATAACTTCTTAAGGTTGTATTTAAGATTATAATGTGTTTATAATTAATGTTATATTCCTGTTCTCATCATCACCTGTTAAAATACGCCGTCTCGATCATGAAGAAAACCGCTACTGACCTAATTTCAATCACAAACATAATGAAATTCTGCACTCTAAAAAAAATACTCGACAAAATTCAGACTTTAATCATGCTGTGCTCCAATAGCATGTTTATACTACAGCGATCATAATCATAGCTCGCTTTACTACTCCAAATCAGATTATAGCCACTTTACTTTATGATTCAGCAAAATAATTGAATTTTTATTTGATCATAGTGGCTAAAAACTGCATCACATCAACGAGTTTACTTCTTTAACGTCCTTTGAAGTTTTCTTTTCGTTTGACAGAACTCTACTTGAAAAATCAATCACCTTATCTTTATAGATCACCTTAAATTTTTAAAATCAAGGTGAAAGTAATAGAGATGGAGAGATATCTCCTCCAGTGGGCATTTTATTATAGACGTTTCCCATGTTACATAGTAACTAAATATTGTTAGTGTGTTGCATATTCATTATACATGTGTTGATCTTTGACTTAGAAGTTTTTAATATACAAGAATCCAAACTATAGTAAAAGCTCGAAACATTCACGTACTATGCTCCTTCTGTTATTACACTCTAGATTGAAGTGGACACTAGCAGTCTTACAATATTGAGATTACCATTAATAACAATTTTTTCTCAAAATAAAAAAATTAACAATTCGACTTGATGTACTTTTTTTCCAGTAAAATCTCGATGAGTCTATTCTTTCGTCAAAAAACGATATTAGAGTCGCAATGAAAATCAGAAAAAAGGATACTTACTGATCTTCCTTGTGACTATTTTAAGTT
The DNA here is from genome assembly GCA_903981925.1 of Ostrea lurida. Lineage (NCBI taxonomy): Eukaryota > Metazoa > Mollusca > Bivalvia > Ostreida > Ostreidae > Ostrea > Ostrea lurida. The sequence continues at coordinate 8,500 of CAJDSM010068181.1, read as the reverse complement.
TAGTGTAATAAATAGTAAATTATTAAATCTTAAGGTGAATAGACTTATGCAATTCCGGTCTGTTTGTTCTTCACCAAGCAATTTTAACATAATATAAACTCATTCGTCCTTTACACACAACTGACAGATATATACTTATTTAAAAGCTGAATCGTGTGATATGAAATCAAAATGAAGATATGTATGTCACTTCACACGAGATTGTCGATACACAACTTAAAAATTAAGAATTACATTAAAAATTCTTGATCGATCAAAATAGATAATTTGATGGGGGGAGAGAGTAATTATATATTTTTAACTTGTAATGATTAATTAATTTCTGCTGTAGTTTTCGACAGTTTTCACCTCATAGATAGTTCTTAATTCTATCACACTCAATCAACACTCAAATCATTTTCCATGTATTCACAATGTACACACAAAACAACGTCTTATTATACTCTCTAGACAATCACAAATTAATACGTCTCAAACACCAGAAACAATACACACTGTTAAATGCTACCTCTTGCTGAGCGTTATCAAGTCACATTATGCGTGCCGGACCGAACAGTCATACTGTGGCAAAAAACCAAACTCTTAAGACTATAAATCTGACCACACGTAACAAAAAGTAACTGTTAACTTAAATTCTAAATTTATGGACACGATGCTATCATCTGAATTTTATTGTACATGATACATCAGCACACAAAAATAAAAAATGCATTTTTAGAACTCGCCAAGATGACAGCAGAAGAGAAAAATGAATATCGACACAGTGTCTGATATTGGAAATTTGAACACACAAAAACTGTCGAGATGTCAGAGCTTTGACATAATTATGAATATTAGTACAAGGCGCTCATAGTTTGGATCAACATGTCAAGCAACATTGGCAACGGGCCAAAACATGCTCTTAAAGATGTGAAATTAAAGATATCTTCAACTTAATCTACACAAAACTCGCGCTTTATTACGATTGTAAAAATTTTGCTTCCACAGACACACTAAATTTGCAATCTTTAACAACATATTTTGCAACCATATCCAACCAACACCACAAGTTCTCAAAATCCAAATACAAATCAAAATCCCTAAGCAATTCCTTATTTTGTGCTCAATATGTTATACATTTCAAATCAGCATAACATTAAGTTAATGGACACTATCTCCAGATTGAGTAAAGTATACAACAAGTACATTTTCTCGAATAACTAGTTTTATATAGTTAAATGAACAAGAAACAACATTAGGAAATATCATGAAGTAGAGAATGATATCGCGGTCACATTACTTTTAAGAATCATATAAGTATTTAATTGTTAATGGAGTATATATAGTATGTAGTATAGTTCATGCACTTTAGATGGCAGATGAGCTCAACCATACAAACTAAGAGATAAGCACACCTGGCTCACCATATGAAAACAAAGCGATCAACGTTCATAGACACCGCATATATCACACGAGTCAATGACCAACATTTACTCTGCCAATTCATAAAGTGCGAATAAGTGTTAACTCTTCCTCTCCCCTAACTTCGTCCTCCTTTGATCATAGTATAAGATAAACTTACTGGATTGTAGAAAAATAGATATATTCTTCTGATAGTAATCATTGCCGACCTCCTGACTACGCACGGTTAGAGTTCGGGTTACTGAACACAGCCCGAAGAAAATGAAAAAGAGGTCGGATCATTAGATATTCACCGATATCTCAATAAGGGTTGATCATGTATCGTTCATATCTATACAAACTAATCAATCTATCATGCACATCTCTTTGCGCTGACTATGTTTGTACTGTAATAAAGCCATCAAACCTTAACTCTTTGCAGTAGAGAGGAGCGAATCTTTAGTCCCTGATCATAAATTAATGTAGATAGGAGGAATCTGCACCACTCTCAATAGACAGTTTGAATAATCTAAATGAAGCTTTGTATGACATCTGATATTCACACTTTAGAAAACCGCTGTCATAATGAGAGCACACATCAGCCATGCCTTAACAGCTCTACACCAGTAAACCCCTAATAAGATGACTAGTAGCGAGAAGCAAACCAGTTAGCTGGCTGGTTTAGGATTTGTACTAGCGACTTACCTTTTCGTTTCCACTTGGAGCATTCCATTGTGTCCTGAGATTTTTCCCTGTACATGGACTTGGGGACGGGAGGCGAGAGTCTGAAAAGATCGGGGCAACAGTTAAACATCGTGCGGCCAAACACACACTGTCTTATCTAGGTACACACTGTCATTTAATGCGGCAACACTGTCCTATATATGTCAAGTTAATTTCACTAGCCAAACAAAGTCTACCCTAAATCCCCAACAGCCAACTAATCAGATGAAATTTATTTATCTTTGTTATTTACTCCATAAAAATCTAGTTATCATTTAATTCGAGCAAATATCATTTACACTCTTGTCCTATCAAACATGTTAAATGACCATTTTTAAGAAAATAATTATCAGCATGGATATAGATTCAACGATCTAAACCAAAATTTGTCAACCAACATTCACTAATCAGCTAAATCTATTATTAATCGAAAATACTGGTATATTATCATCACATTTAAAAAATTACATATCTGCGTTTACATGTTCATTCATTTCCATAACTGATCGGTATCTACTGTCATATCTTGGATTTATTACTCTCAAACCAAATCTTTTTTAAGTAGAGGTAATTCATAATTATTTTTATTTAAGCTTTCAATTACTGGGATAGAAATGGCAGACCAGCAGGGGAAGATGCCCGGGCGACGTTGAAGAATGAACATCTGACTACCTCGGGGTCTTGTGTCGTGATCATTCATGACGGCGGATAATCCGGCCGGGAACTGAGGCCGTCTCTTAAGAACATTTACCTATATAAAATTCAAAAAAAAATTTGTCTGAATTAGTAAATCAAGTACTCACACAGCACTTGATTGTTTAACCATAGTTAACGCGGACGAAAGTATTCAAGACGAATATGATTCCTACGATCCGAAAGACGATATATAAACAAGTTTGTGAACAACTTGGAGGATTTCTGATGTATAAACGACGGATCAAACCACCATAAAAACCCACAGCCTCCTCGCTGAGCATGATAACATACGTCGACATAGTCGACAATTAACACTCCAGATATTTACGACCAGCGCGGTTCTTTACATCATTACATTGTGGGGAGGTTTTTGCAATCTTCAGTTCGACTTTCGGTACATGAAACCTTCCAAGGTATTATTCTTCAAAAGCGAACTTTTGAGGGCGTACTAATAAGAAAATAAAGATAATGGTTTTTATTAAAATTAAAAAACAAGATTTAAAATGTACTGTCACCTACATTTAATTCATCACCTTGACCATTTTTTTATATTACTCTCTTTGTGAAACATTCGGCACAATTCTAATTACATCGTAATATACGTTTTTTGAGCTTATTGCTTAGTAAATGCGTGTTTTAATTTTTCTGTTTAAGAGAAAACAGCAAATATTAAAATTACCGACATCAACACTAAAAAAGTTTTTAATACAATTCTAAACCTATTGGGAAGTTATTCTTAATTATTAGAATCTGTCCTATCTACCATTTGCACAAATTAAAGCTCTTCAGGCAGTTTCTCTTCTGCAGGTGTAGAGCAGTGATGCAACTGAATCTACATTCTATGTAAGAATAGAAAATGAGAACCATTGAGACAAGCAAGACACCGCCTCAAACATCAGAGGTGAGGAGCCCGGGTGGTCATTCAGGAGGAGTACTTTCAAAACCGCCGCAGATAGACGTATTACTTATTTAGTACCTTCAAGTATCTTTCTTTCCATGACTGCATCCTATTCTTTATTAATTGTTCATGTTTTTTAACTTCGTACATCAATCTATACCCCTGCTGGTCCCTAAGTACATAGTAGTGTGTTATCCTACTCTACTTTATTTTTACTGTAGTAACCCTCTGGAGCCTCTGTCACCAGAATTGCGTAAAACTCCCCTGAAAGTTATATGTTCAGCCTCACAAGGGCTGCTCATAACTGTCCACTTGCATTGCACCTCATATTTCAAAACACTAGTGCAAACACTCAATAAAAAACAATCATATATACACACACAACCAAAGAACCGCAGCCCAACCCATAAAACAAAAGAGGTTATCATCGTCCGTTCGCTGTACCTGTATCAATGACTTGTCAATTAGATTGCCACCACAAGAAAACCCACACATGTTTTATAGCAAACGTCCATCCTACACAAAATTGTTAGGCATGAACAACGATAGAACCATGCAGGATAACGTGAATTCCAAATTCCTGTTATCAATAGAACAAGTACCTGGTCAAAAACACCCATTCTCCTCGCAGCTTAATCTGAAATTCATTTATACCTTCCATGCTACGCCCACGGTGAAGCCTAAGTTCAGGACTGGAAGTTACAGTAACAGTCTGAGTGCTTAATTATCTGACATGTACATGTGTAACGCTGATCCAAATGTATCTTGTACAAATTATTATTAACTACATTCTCTGCATGTCAAAGTTTTATTTCTTAACGAGAAAAGTTATTTCTTAACGAGAAAATTAAGTCTCCAAATGTACCTAGTGTTAATCATCTTTTTTTTCTCCCTTTTTTTTTTCCTTTTTGAAATCTATTTTTAACTCTAATCAACATATGGCAGGTTTTTATTTGCTCATTCATATGCAAAATTACGAAATATTTGAGAGCAATTTTACAATTCATTGAAATCTAAATTGTAATGATGGCACCTGTGATTTATAAACAAAGAAACGTCAAATGTTATACTTTAAATGTCACATAGCAACCTAGCTCGCATTCGATCATCTGGAACTTTTAGTAAATACACACAAATCAACTTATATATACCTGTCAATTCTGTAATTAATCTTAATGAATGGCTTAAAACAAATCAGAATAACTTTAGTCTGCGGTAATCTGAATGTTAAATTCACCACAGAAATAAAAAATGTGCCATTGTCTATCAACAACAAATCAAAACATTTTTTTCTGTATACGTAAATTTCTACTAGATTTGAAATCCAGAAAATTATATTTTTTGAAATAAAATTGGTTTTTAAAAATCTGAAGTGTGATATTTTGACATGAAGAACGACTTTGCCTTATTTATAATTCTTATATAGCTATATTCAGTCAATATATCCCCGAGTTCAATTATAAACTTTAAGTCATTAAAATGAGCTGCTATATGACAAAATGTTACCTAAACCAAATATTTTATGGACTCTACATTACCAAATATATGTTACACACTACATTATCAAATAATATTTTACACACTGTACATTTCCAAATATGTTACACACTACAATATCAAATATGTTCCACACTGTACATTATCAAATATGTTACACACTACATTACCAAATATTTTACACACTCTACATTACCAAATATGTTATATTATCAAATAAGTTACACACAGTCACTGTACATTACAAACATGTTACACACTGTAATTATCAAATATGTCACACACACTACAATACCAATTATTATAATTATGATA
>CAJDSM010068176.1:1135-13978 GCA_903981925.1 Ostrea lurida | reverse complement strand
CATTAAATCGTTCAAGTCATTTCATATAACATATATGAGGTGCACAACCATCAGTACTTTGAGCAACCGTCGCATTTGGGTCAACATCCGCATTTTGGCGACCTAGCATTTTGTGATTTCTCATATTACATGTATAATATCAACCTAAAATGTCTAATTATTTTATTCACTATAAAAAAAACACCAATACAATGTCGAGAATTTAATTTATTAAAGTTGCTTTTATTTTGAATTGTAATGAGGCGATTAATGATAGGTGCAACATATGATAGGCTTACAAATGTTCAAATTTTTGAGACTCAAAAATACGTAAAGTTTTAAAAGAGATTAATCTTTTTTATGTCTACTTTTTTCTGTCCGCAAGAGAGGTGAAAATAAAATTATAAAAATGACACTCTGCTCTGACCACAGAGAGCTTTGCGGTGGCAAAAACTTTTTTTGTTTTGCATAAGTTGTATAAGGCACAATAAGAAAAATTTTGTCGTATAGAGAGTACATATTAAAATAGGAAAAGAAAAAGGGAAATTAAATTAAGGCCCCCCAAAAAAAAGAAAAAATCTCTAAAAAAAAAATGAGCCAAATCGGTGTATATATCTCATACTTTAACCGCTAAAATTACAAAGCAAACGAGATATAAATATCAAAGGGAAACAAAGAAAATATAATGTCTCTTTTCTTTTCTTGTACTTTCCGGGCGATTTTGCGCATAGAGGTAAAGATTTTCCGGCATGTTTGATGCATTATATAGAATATTAACTTCCATGCAATTAAAATAGTGTGTTGGGAGGGCGAGATTAAAAAAAGAAATGCGGACGAAAAAAAATTACACATTCTAAGCGCAAAAAATATAATTAACTTGATGGAGGAATACCATTTCACTCACCTCTGAGCTCTTCAATAAAACAGAGGAGCCCACGGCGACGTTCACGCTCCACCCCCTTTTTGGCACGATGTCTTAGGGGGGCCAAAAATATTCATAAAAAGATAAATATATCTGTCCTTTATCTGCAAAACGTCACACGCCCCTCGCTCAAAAATAGAAACGGTTTTTGTTTAGTTACTACATAGGATATGGGACTGTAATTAGATATGAGAACGGTGGTAGGTGAAATAGAAATTGTAAAAAAATTAGTCTGGTAGATGTAAAAATAGACAGAAGAGCAGATCCCGGAAAAACCAGTTTCTATTTCTTTTTTAATTAATTTGCGAGTGAGTGGATTTTAGAAATAATGCAAAGGGGGTTTATTTTTAATAAATCAGTAAAATTAATTTTTTATTCAGGTATGGTCTGTGAAAAATATTAAATAGTCAATATGAAAAATTATCTAAGAAATCACGTGTGAATTAGTTATAATTGAGATGGTCTCCCAGCCTTTCAGTTTTTGTGAGAGAAGAGCTGTGAATTGCCGAGGAATGAATACTTACATAAACGCACCTTTCGATGAAGTTTACGAGTGGGGTAAACCCGACATATACTAAACTCCCTGCTTCTCCATTAAAAATAGTCCAGAAACCCAGAATGCTACCCCCATTTTTATTATACAGTTTTGAGAGAAACAACACTAATATAAGAAGAAAAAATAAAATTAAAAATGAGAAACTATAAGTAGAAATCAAAATCCACTTAAATATAAATTATTGTCTAATTACAAAAATCTATTCCATCATATTTACGAAATAAAAACCATATTTGATGCTGTAAAACCACCAAAAACAACGAGGTGGGTGTTGTCTGTTAGAGTTCGGGACAACCTTGAATAAATACTGACCAGACGAGTTGGCGTGAACCACGGACTAAAGAAACTAATCAATTTATCAAGTTAAAATTCATGTTACTATAATATTAATATAAATATATTAAAAACATAAATTTCCCTTTCATTACACAATCACGTAAGACACATAACTTTAATGTAAATATATACGTATTTTTTTTTTTGAATAACAAATGGATAAAACAAACACTTAAATCTATTTACCCCAGAGAAGCAAAGCTAAACAAAGGTATAAAATCCCTTTTTGATCGAAAATTTTTGGGCTAACGTGGCAACAACGGTACAACGCCCCGCTCTAACCTTTTCTCGTACCCCGTACGCTCACACATCTCACCACACCTTTAAACATAACGGCAGAAGCATGTTCCGCTCCGGCCCCCCTTCCCAACCTCACGCTCCCAATAAATACAAAATGTGTCAAAAAATTAGAGAGTTTGGTGTCAATAAATATAATTACATAAATAAAAAATACTAAATAGATGTTTTTTATTGCATGGGCACACTCACCACCAACATATTCATAGTAACGTCATCTTTGGAGAAATTTTTTCGACTATTCCCTGCAATTTTACGAATCTGTTCTATTAAAAACGCGACAGAGCGGTGGAACAATAGTCAACAACCCGCGCTATCGGTACGGTTAAATTTCAATATTATATTATATGAGAACACAACAGCAAATCTACGGAAAAGAATAACTCGTACACTTATCAACATTTTGCACGCATGTCATCTTTCGGAAATCTGTTCGCTTCAGTTCAAAATATCTCTATTATTTTTCATTTTATAAGAGCGAGACATAAAAACAAACGTAAATAGTTTTAAAAAAATAAAAAATGCCCCCATATATTATTGACATTTTCGGGGAAAAAAATTAAAAAATAATAAAAGTTAAAAACAAAAACAAAAGGGGGGGGGGGGTTATAAACAAAAATCCTAAGGTCCGTCTCTCTTTTTTCCAAACACACCAAAGACACTGAGATTAACAACAGAAACCAATAGGGTACCTTGCCCGCGCTCCCCTCTTAATAATGAACACGAAATATATGTAGATAAAACGAGGGGGCATCATGAGTGGTGTATCGACACGAGAAAATCTGACTCAAGCTCCCCCAAAACGGATTTCCGAAAAAACCACCGTGAAATTGATATATTTAAATCAATTAAGGGCACAACTGCGTCCTCAACACATGTTGATTCCAATACCTCTTAGATTCTCTAAATCATTTCGATTACTTTTTAATGCCAACTCGTCAAAATTTGCCAGTTGACATTGAAACTCTGGCGTGCAAAAATACGAAATAAATAAAAAATATAAAAAAAATACAATACTTCATTTTGTCCAGAACCTACAAAATCCAAAATGAACTGTATCGAAACGATAAACAACCTTTTCAACTGTCATGTAAAGGAGTGTGTGGAGGGCGTGTTATGTTTTCTCGGATCCACGACGAAAATTTCCCGTTTCCAAGTTATATCAACGAGCCCGTGGAAGATGAAAAATTAAGATAAATATATAACCCCCCACCCCCCACCAATTCGGACAAATTTTTACATTTTATATATATCGAATCACTATAATTTAGGCCCCCGGGGGTCAAATCTAGATTTGAGTTTAATAATCACACAATAATATATTGAGTTTAAAAGATATAGTTATCCATAGGACGCTACTTATTATAAATTAGAGGCTTGTCACAAAAAGATACTTTTTCCGGACTATAATGCACAACCGTAACACAATAATAATGAAAACAATTTATCTTCTTTAAATATGAAATGCGTTCCCAAAACGAAGAAGAGACCAATAAAAAAAAAGATCAAAGAAACAGCACCACAAACACCGAGACACGACGATGCTTTACGTTCCCCATGGCTATCATTTAGAGAGCCATATATTCCGAGAAAGACTTATCTATATCTTTTTACCAATATTTAAAAATTAGCGTAATAGAAAAAAAATATATAGAGAAGGCACCAAGTCTACAACCCCCATCCCCCCACTGATAAACACAAAACATAATGAAAATTTACCTCTAACCACTGTAATAAGCAATATGATATACATATAAAAAAAATGGAAAAAAAAAGAAAAAATTAAAGGAAACTCGTTCCCAAAACCGGGATTTGCTTCGGAACAACCTCTCAGGTTGAGTTTGATCTTTGACACCCCCCTTTTCAAAGAAGAGAAAAAATTTAGAGAGTGGGTCGGATAAAAGGAGAAAAGAGAAAATACATTAGTGGTAACCTCATGTTAGATAACCTCACTAATGAAATGAACACATATAGAGCAGAAAATCACTAGGTCGAAAGCTATAAAACAAAAAGAAAAGGAAAGCAACAAAACAAAATATTTTGTCTTTTTTCGATGTTCACGCCCCGCTGCTGGCTGACCTTCCCTTTCTGCCTTATGAGACTCTCGAAGGGAGAGACATCTTCGTTCACATTTATGTCAATATAAATAAAACTAATCAACATATCATCTTGACTACATGTCGCGCCCATCTGAAAATGTATATACAACATTTGAATACACAAGTTGGATAACATGGTGGATGGTCGCCCACGTCGACCCCCCCCGCTTGAAGCTGCGGTACTTTTTGAAATCACCAAAAATTACCACAAAAAATATAGGAAGAAACATATCTGATCTGATTATTTTCTCCCGGTTATAGGAGTAAGGATGAATAACACTAAGGTTAAGAAAATAAGGGGGAAGGTCACTAATATAAACGAATACACTGAAATCACATTAACGCGAACGCCTATCGGCGAGGAAAACTAAACCAAATCTGTTCATGTCATAACACAACTCCCCCCCCGCTTAATACCTCTGCGTTGTTTAGGATATATGCCCTCCCATTAAAAAATTGGGTGGAGAAATATCATAATGGAGGCGATAAAACCCAACGCAAATCTGTCCTCTTTTACCAACAATTATTCTCAAAATTCTTTACAATGTGAATTCCCGCGGGTAGTTAATTTGCCCCATTATTTTGGTTTCCTTCTTGCCTTCTTGAATGGTCCTTATATACCACCAAATACTCCAGGATCAACCCTAAATTTTTTACTAATCTTAGTTAGACTCTTTTATCAATTGCTATATCGGCGCTTCATATTTAACTACCCTCACCTCTCTACGCATCCTGTAGCATATACTTATTAGGTATTTTTAAACATAGCAAACTGCTGAAGAACTGTAGAAGAGATTGTAAAATGGGTAACTTTGTGGGCCACCGAGCTTTGCCCCACCTTCTACGAACCCATAAACCACAGATGAGATAGAAAGGTTAAGATCACTCCGAGAAAATAAAAAAAATACATTTATAAGAACCACCAATACCACCAAAAAAAAATGTAAATAAAAATCAAAATACAAAAAGAATAAATATGAGATAAAAAACCTAGAAAGAAATAAATAGAAAAAAAAGAAAAATATATATTGGTTGAATGATAGGGGCCCATCTGGTGATCAATCACGAATTGATAATGTATGGGGGGATCATGTGCCGGTTGGGAGTCTTCGTATGGTCCCTACCGACGGACGAAAAAAAAAAGGGGGGGGGTTTAAATAGCGCCGAATTAGGGGGTCCGGGCGCGGTTACGAACCACGTCAGTCTTGTTCCCTATCTCCAATCGTCGCTCCCAAATCCTTGATGGCCACTCCCGACTCTATTCTACTTACTCCGCTAAAATCAAGACCACCCAAGGCATAAAACAAAAAAGCAACTTTCCTTCTACCAGACACTATAACGTTCCCTGACTAACTACTTTTTTACCCCCAAAAAAAAGAAAATTAAAAATTGGATTCCATTTGGCCCTTTGCCCCCGACAAAAAAACGGCTGCCAAAGATGGGCGGGCCCGAACACAAGAAAAAATAAATAAAAAGAGAAAATTAACACCAAGATAATGTAAAATAATTGTTTATTTAAAAAGAAGGAAATTAATAGGATAAATTTTTCTAATTTTTATATGTCTTTTTTTTTGGTGACGATAATCGCCCTCCCACTCCTATACGCAACCAATAGAAAATTTGAGTACTAGACAAAACAACAAGCTAAAAGGTTATTAGCCTAAAACCTTTGGGGGCCCAACTTCTTTGTGATCTATGAAATTTACCATTAGTTGTACACTAACCACACCATCTCCCCTCTTCTCCAAATTGAGTTTTCGTTTTCTTCAATTTTGTTTTTCCAAAAATATGGTTTTCATTAAAATATTTACTATGTACATAAAGTTTGTGCCCACCCCACTACGGGTCTCAGAAACGCCTTATCTGCGGGGCAGGGTTATCTGACTAAAAATTCTTTATCATGAGATTCATAACTAAAAATAAAATAAAACAAAATCCCCTTGATGTCTATTGCTTTATTGCAGGTGAAACTTCATCTGTAGTTAACTATTTTCATGGGGAAAAGCGGAAGCGGAGCAGAGATTAACAAAAAAAATCAAGAAAGGAGACCGAGACCCCACCCCCTGAGAAATAGAAAAAAAAAATTTTCTGTCCGTCTACTTCTGTATGTCTTAAATCAAAAAAAAAAAGAAAAACAAAAAAAATCAACATAGCCATATTGGGTGAGACCCCTCCATACACCACTAGTATATTAGCATTATTTGGTGGCGCTGTTTAATCCCTTCTTTTGAATATATCAATGGGGGGAAAACAATCTAGAATTGATCCCTAAACTAAGATATTGTGGGGAGCCCACCCTCCCCTTTTATTTATTATTTTTTTACGAGATCACTAAACCGCTGTAGTATCTTGCCAGCCAGGGGGATTTTTTTTAATTTTTAAAAAAAACAAACTACTGCTTCAGCCAAATATACGCGAACTGTGAGAATCAACAACTTTGAGCCCCTGAATGTCTCTCAAAACTCACTATCTGGCAGGATGCAAATCATGGACGCTTGGTTCGGGCGGCGCTCCTTATACCATGCTGGTTATCCTAGACCCAACCTGCCCCAGCGGGCACTAGGGCGAGGGTGTGAGGGACCTAGTGGTAACTCCTATATATATGAGGCTTCTTCTACTGGTGATTTTGACAAATTTTTTAGTCTCGCGTGGGCTTCTCACTTATCGATGCACCGGTATGAGATTAGTGGAATTATAGCGAGGGAAGGTTTGATGTACTCTCCGCGAGCCAATTCAAAAATTTGTATGGTGTACCGATATTCACAAAAATATATAGCGACATAATAACACACCTAGCATTTACGATTTAACAATCTTCCGCACCAGATATTCATAGAGATTTAATATAAATTATTTCGCTTTCGAACAACTAATATTATTGACTCAGGATAGAAGCGAGCAAAAATAAAAGAAGAGAGTAGAGGAAGCAACTTGACTTAGCGAAATATATTAGAGAGCCGGACAAACGGAGAGAGAGAGTATAAAACTTAACTGAGAATAGAGATACATATGGAAGCGACACATATCGCTATACTATTGCGAAGTATACCAATTTTAAAGTTATAAGAAAGATCAGTAGCTTCGCGTCATGTCTCACCACAAACCTCTATATGACCATTCTAAAAAATGAACATGTGCGAATTTCACGCAATCCCATGCTGGTGCTTTTGCATCCCCCCATCGTAATCTTTGAAAAGACACATCACATCCGGGAAGGAGATCAGCGTCCCCTGAGAAATAATGTAGATAAACTAGTTTTTTTATAAGACAATTCAACTGACCGGCTAAGCATTTTCATAATAGCGTAAGTGGCTTTTCCTTCAACAAAAATCGTTTAGCGGCTAGCTCTAGCCGCTTTAGGTTCTACCCGATACAAATCCTATATGAGGTGGTAATCTTGATAACACACAATAACCCTAGATTAATGACATAACGCTCACAGTATTATCAAATAACAAGCTATCGCGATCAGGACATAAGGCACATTTATCCACGCCAGCCGAGTGTCGATCAATCGCTGACAGCGGGCGATAGCGCGTGCTTATCTATCCTCTGATATTAGGGGAATAAACCAACAGGTCTAATATTCTCTTTTTCCATTATATTCGAAGCACAGTGATAAACAAAAAAGAGACCATAACACAGCAGGAGCCTAACGGTAGCGGGGCCGCGCTAGCGATCCGGTTGGAAACGCGAGAATCCAGGCAGTGATATACAGACTTCTCACGAAGCGCTCCACATTAGGTACCATCGTCATGCGGGTCCCCTGCCACAATTAAGTAATTTCGGTAAAAAAATTGAATGCGATATACCGATAACCAACTTAACTAATCCAGGGCAATTCGAACAGATAGTAAGCTGTATCATGCTTTTTTCGAAGCCAACCTGGGGCCCCCAAGGTTACTTTTACCTTTTATACCTCTCCTTTTTGTTCTTTTTCATTGCTCCCATAAAGTGCTGTTTACTATATTTTATCCCTCTTTTAAATATTCCTTTCCTCTAATTTTACTTACAAGGTTATGATTTCCATTACCTACTTATTTATAAAAAACAATTCCTAATTATGATAAATGCAGGCGCCGTTAACATCCCAAGAAAAGATGAATTGTTAACAAGAGATGTGTTAAGGAACATTCCGGTTCTCATCCCTTAGTGGAACACTAAATGGCCTGATATAATATTGGATCATCTTGCTAACCTAGAGTCCCATCTCCCTGAAATAACACAATCATGCCTTTCTGGAACCAACCTGTCCCCATTGAGCAAGCAAGATCTTAGGGAGTCTTTTTCCCACATATTTCCGTCTGCTTTTCGTGTTTTGAATCCAATCTTTAAGGTTTTTAAATTAACAACATGCTTTTTAATGTCTGTACTCGTATCCTTTCCTGTGAGTTCCTTTTAAAGAACTGACTGATCATACAGTAATTGTTCATCTAGTCAGCATATTCACGTGCCTCTCGTGCTGCTTTTCCTCCAATTTTGAAGAAAACTGGCACTGTCTGCGTCAGAGGTATAATTCGGAAGGCTGAGAGCGTCTGCATTTTTATGTTGAGTATACAGACGGGACCGGTGTTCTATTCTGCATAGCCATAGGTGTTGATGAACGCTCTATCCAATTCTATCTCTGGGCCCCGACTGTTCCTCGCGGGATGTTAAAATATCGTAATAGCCATTTCAAAGAACTGTTGGTCAGTTTTCTTACACGAATTTTCGTCCCTCCAAAAAAAGTCTAAATAAGTTTTCACCCCAAGTGAATCCGCATACGTGCAAGCTAACTCTTTTCTGGTCACACAATATATTTCCGTTCGCAGAGTTTTGACATAGTTCTGCCTGGCGTACGCTATTAACTTTTTCATGGCCATACTCTTTGTTACTGGGAAGAATAAGCACCTTAGCATCCCTGGCTGCCTCCGTGTCCATATAATTCTCTCACATAGTAACAAAATCTAAGGAATGACCAGTAAATGATCGTCGGATGCTGAATGTTCTAACTTTTCTTTCAAATTTCGTAACAAACGGTCCATCGTGACATTCTTTATTCCTATATAAAGTGTTCGGTCCTTTCTCTCTGGTATATGATTGTAGTAGCAAGATTGGCGAAATCGGCTTGGGCATAGATTTTTCTAATAAATTGCGATAAAGGGACCGCGAATAAGTCCAGGATCGATCGTAACCTCGTGGCATTATTCGGTAAGTATCGGCCAATTCTCGAATGCTTTTCAACACTTTTTCTCGCATGGGTCTGTACTAATGACCTCCTCTTCCGAGATTACATGTCCCAAAAATGTTACAGTGCCTTTGAACAGACAAGTGGCACTTCTTGCCTTCAGGCGCAAGTCCGCAACTGAATTCTATCAAAGCTTTCCCTCGTAAAGATGTATGCAAGACATGTCTTTCCGAACAATTTTCCCCATGATTAATGAATCATATCGTCGAGCTACAGCAAGACAAATAATCCCAATTTAAACCTGCTAAACTGATTTCCATCAACCTCTCAAACAGTTGCTGGTGCACAGTCAGAGTCCCCAAATGGGCATCCATACTTTAAAATGAAACAATCCTCGTCGTGGTTAAACGCTGTTTTTGCTTATTTCCTCCGAATCAAGTTCACCTGATCCAATATCCCGATAAACAATACTCGCAGGTGTTGAAAATCTCTAACTATACCGCGGACAGTTGAATCAAAAAGATTCTTCATTTTTTGGCAGGGGAGTTAGGCATCTTTTACTGTGCATGCATTGAGAACACCGCTCTTAGTCCAAACGAAAAGCGATATCGTTTGTCTTTCTTCTTTGTACCAAAAATATCTGGCGAACCCACGCACTTACAGCTGGTTCTATAATTGTGTGTTCTAACATATCTGTTGATATTTCTATCAATCTCGTCGGACAAAATGTGCAGCGCGCTTCTAAGAACTGACTGTTTTAATGGGTCATGAAATCCCAGTGTCAATTTTTTATGCTTCACAAGAGTTTGTTTTTCCCCAACCTATTTGTCTACCTCTTTGCAAGAACAACAATATTGATATTTTCTCGTATAACTTTCTGACTAAACTAGTTATTACCTGGTCTTGCCTGCTCTTTATTTTAGATTTCTTGCCGACTCTTACTTCTAAATCTTGCAGAAAGTTCCTTTGCCTCTCTTTCCAGTCTAACACTAGTACTTTTGGTCCTATAGGGCATATTCACCACATTGGCGTTTCTTGATAACCTGTCCCAAGTTTTCAGTATTTTTTGTCAAAACAACCTTTGGCTCAGGGCGTGATATTTACGGAGTCCTCAACTGGAACTATGTTGGATGGATGGATGTTATAAAGTGCTCGGCTGGTCAATGAGGGCGACTTTGATCTCTAGTGTACAACCGGTTCTAGCGATTCCTTCCTCTTGGAACGTCCATTCCTTCTTGCGTCGAACAACTTCCTGGTACTACCGTTCCACATGTCGGGGTGGAGATAGCCTAAAATGTTTCCTAGTGACTATCTCTGATAACACCAAGTGCTGCCTTAAAAGTATAGGAACTCTAACATCGTCAAAGTTCAAAAGTTGGTGTTTACGTCACTTTATCATCGTCATGAACTTCGAAATGATTCTCTAAGCCCAAATTCCATCTGGCTGAATGTCTGAATAATCAGAGCCGTAAAGGTTTCAAATTCGTTTTGTACCCAAATTCTAGACTGAAGGTCTAATTTTCCCTTGAAGTTCCATTTGAGTCGCAACTGCAGTGAAACAACTTTCCCATCTTAGTCCCTCTTTAATCTTCACAGCAGCTGTGATCTTTTATTTGTCGCAAAAGAGTCGTTTGGACGGCAAGGTTAACGTCCGCCCTGTTCTACAGAACTTTGTCTGAATGTCATTCTATCGAGGCAATATGGTCCATTCGAGTTCCTTTGGGAAGTAGATAAAAAATCTTCCCATGCACGTCCTGTACATCCCAAATGCCCCACAATACGGCCAATTATCTCCTTATTTCTGTTGTCGCTAATTGTTTGTTAACGGTCTTTTAAACGTGATAATGATCGCTTTTCTAACAAAACAAGTGTTTCTTGACCACCCTATGTACGTACATAATGGCGCGTTAATGTCATAAAAATATCATATTCAGAATCAAACTTTGAAAAGCTTGATTCTTGAAATAAGAGCTTTTGAACAATAACTGATGAAGATTTTAACAAGCATATTTTCTTTGATATTCAAAAATACGAATTTAAACTCGGTGATAAAACTCCTTTAAGGTGAAATGAAAAAGAATTTCAAATGGGATATATGCACCCCCCAACGTCGCCCACAATCCGCGAGATTATCAGGAAATCGCGCATTTATCTATTGTTGTTGTAATTATCAATTCAGTCAAAATTTGTACATTCGATCAAATGTATGGTATAATAGAATGATATAATTTAACCAACATTTATCTCATCCAAACCAATCAATAGTATGTAGGCATTCTATAGATGGACCGTCACATATTTAAGCGGTAATCACGCCGCCGCCATAGGGTTGCTTCTGTCTGTGTATTCCCTGTTAGTGCGTGGTGTGTGTGTGGGGGGGGGGGTGTTCTTTGTTTTTTTTATTTAATTGTTTTATTTTTCGTTTGAGGATTTTTTAATATTATAGAAGATAGACTGATACCATTTACCTTAATCCTTTTCACCCTTGTCAATCAGACTAAAATGACTGTCTGACATTGAAATCACGATGATTAATATGCCACCAAATATGTTTACTTTATATAGTAAATAGAAGTAACTATTCGTAATCGTCAAAATGACAGTAGTTTGATGAATCGCTCTAATGTACTTTACCACATTAGCATTGTATCAGTGACACTCATTTTTTGTGGACATGTAATATTGCTTTTATATCCTTGTTAATGTTAAAAACCACTTCTCATCGATTGGTAGCCACGCCACTTTTTTCCGGAATGCATTTCCTAAGAACTCTGGCCAGCTCCCCCGCAGTCTGGTCCCCCCGCCATCTTGATCATCGTGTGATCAAAAGTGGCGGGGCGGACCAGACTGACTACCCCCGCTTCGCTCCAACTAACGCATCAAACGATGGTACGGGACTTTGAACCACAGACATTTTCCTACCCTGCAGACCGATTCGCACACAATTTTGGGTCGAAATGCCTATCTCTAAAGATGGTGTTCAAATCTTTTGGTGTAACGAAGTGTAGGAGTGCCCTCACATACATATTGGATGTGTAACACAGCTCTCATTATCGTCTTCACACTAACACTGTTTTTCTTTAATTATTGTTTCAAATAGCTGCCGGTCGCTTTTGGATCGACTTAGCTAAGTTAGCGCCCATCTTTTGTCATGTTTTTATATGCAGTTTAAATATTGCAAGCTTATCCTTCTCGTAATTCTACTCTTGGTGTAACGTATCGGTTGTATGGATCCTCATTACGTTAGTTTATTTTGGTCCGACAACTTTAAAATCTGCATTCATTATTATTGTCTTTAACAAATGCCCAGCACTGCTTCTAATTGTCCATATATTCTTCAAAACTTTGGTCAGCTTTCCAAGTTCCTATAATTGCGCCAATGCCTTTTCGTTCATTGTTTATGCGCACGTTGATTGCAAAGCCTCTCTTTTCTAGTGTTGAGGGATCTATTATAAATTATCTTCATAACATAAAATTGTCTAAAAAG
>CAJDSM010068174.1:672-10870 GCA_903981925.1 Ostrea lurida | reverse complement strand
GTTTTTCATTTTATTTATTTATAAAAAAAAAAATTTGGTAGCATCATTCTAAAATATGAAAATGGATGTTAAAATTTCAAAATACGTGTGGTGAATAATTTACGCCTACACTATACCCCCAAAATATACAAGGCATGACATATTATTCACAAATTGACCATGCACACGTGACCAGGATATCGCCAAGTTACACCAAAATAAACCAGCGAGCTCCACCCACAAAAAATGCCATACATGCGGCAGGTTGATCTGCATGACCGAATTCCCCCCTTCTCTCTCATCTCTCATATCTGCTAAATTCATCTTATCAATAAATATGATGTTAATTAAAGAAAAAAACAGACTTTCCTTGGCGTAGTGCGCAAAAAAAAAAAAAAAAAAAAAATTTGTGGATTATAGAAGTTGGCTATTCAAGTCGTTTTATTAGATCCTGTACACTATTGATATGGTGATGGATCGTACTTGGTAGAGACAGTTTAAATGATCCCCTTGTTTTATAAAACATTCTCACACTACGCATGTCTCCTGCCGCCGTGATGATACGGGTTGCGAAGCAAATATTATAAGTATCTATTCTAAACATTTCAATTATTTCAATAGATCATGGAGACGAGTCCTGAAAAGTACGTGAGACTTAAATCTGATCGTTCGTAAAACTGGCCCGAATGATTGATATATCACTGATAAAATGAACAGCTCCACAGTAACTCTATTTATTTTTTATCTTTTTTAACAAAAGGGTACACTTTAGTGCACTTTTATACACCTTCTCCAGCAATAAAACAAATAGGCATCCGAGATGATATTTCGTTTTGATTAAAAGTACAATATATGAGTTTCACTTAAAGATACCAGAGGGTACTCCATGTTCTTAATATCCATGTCGATCAATCAGTTTAAAAAATATTATCTCCGCGGCTTAATTATGTTACGCGAGATCATGTCTTTAATATAATCTTTATCGGCAGGACTCCGTTAATAGGCTTTCATCTCCGTTTTAATTTGGGTGGGGGAAATCGTAGCAAATGAGGTTTCCATGGCAAACAGAAATCGAGTGTCTATTATAGCTATGGCGATAGGGCTACTAATGACCCAAAATACAGGACAATTCAGTGGGGAAGCTAGAGAGTGGAAGAAAGGGACCATGGGGAACTGCACATCCCTGACTATTAGTAGGCTTGAACAACTCTTGGTCAAAAATTTTTTTTTGCATTTGCGAGGGGGATTCACAAACGAAACACGACTCAACCTATATTCTATTACCTGCCCTTTGTGCCTTTCCTGATTTTTTCTAGGGGGTGGATAGTTTGAAACTAATACTTACTTTTTGGATCCAATTATATAATGACAATTTTTGACATTTGGTATACCGACCTCAGCAGTTCTGTTTAACATTATGTATGTGTTAATTCTGTCATCGGAGCAAGAATTCTCGACAACATAAGAAAGGATTAAGGGATACTGTTTACCGGGTAATTCATGTTAAGACCATTCTTAACATGGTAAGGACTTAGAAAAACTTTGGGCTTCTGAAGAATATACATTGTAGGCTGGATGGTGCAATTGTACACCGGACTATACAAATCAAATGACGTTAAATCGAGAGAATTCTAACCCACAAAAGATCAAGGTTCAAAAAATGCAATCTGCTCAAGGTGGAAGCACAACCAAGAGAAAAAATTTGCATTTGTGGAGACAAAAAAGTACGAGTAGACTAATTGCAATAACTAATCATTTTAGAAAATCAAATGAAAATATTGTCACACCTATTTCGTGCAAACCATCTGTAGTTTTAGTATAAAACAATAAAAATGTCTGACGTAATTCGGAATCCGGCGTTCTACAGTTCAGCTGAGCGAAACTCATGCTTAACCTACTGAGGGCTATTCTAGCAATTTGAGAACTGAACGGACACGTTATTTAACTAATATTTGATATTTTCATCCATGTTCAAACGGAAGTCGGCCATGATCTACCTTAATCAAATATCGTTATTGTAATGGATGATGTAGATGTAAGTCATAATCCTCCAAAATTGAAATTACGTTAAGTTAGTTTAATAGTTTAACTCAACATTTCTAATGTCTGAAAATTAAGTATTCGGTTTACCCATCACAGACCTGTCTGAAAGATGTCTTACAAGGTAGACTTGCAAATCTCTTTTGACGAAAGGTCGAGTTGTGCCTTCTTCTATGATCCGGGCAAATGAGGACCGTCCACTTTTGATTTGGTTGTATTTATTCCTGTACTGCTGATTTTTCTGTCCCCAAGGATCAAAACTTATATTATGAACAAGTATTCTGGTCCATTTACTTCAATCATTGCAGCCCTATGATAAAACGCACTAGTTACCATCCTGTACCATTGTTTAAAGCCATCTGGCGGTAAAGTAACTCTCAGTTATGAGTAAATCATGGTGTCCAATAAATCTGGCTGGAATTTTGTTATGTATCAACTATGTCTATTTTATAAATTATCGCATATAGACTAATTTTCAAAAGATAACAGTTTTGTTACATAGCTAATATTGGAATTACCTTTAACATCAAAATATCTGGGAAAGGACCATACTTTGAGAGCTAAGGAGTATAATAAAGAGTTTGAGATTAAAAGTGTATACGTCAAAAAACCGCGTGTAACTTTGACCCAATTAAATGGAATAGAATCTCTTCAATACATTTTGATGGAAACAGGACTCCGCATGTTTGAAGTAAAGGCTCATGAGCTTTCCTAGCATTATGTGTTACCTATATCGGTGCAAAAATAACATCTTAACAATTGCAATAAAATAAATCATACTTTAAGAATTATCCGGTACAATATCCTGTTTACCGATTCCGGAAGAGATCAAAATCACACACGTGCAGAAAATAGAACCAGAAACATCGGACATTTTCTTTAATCAGGATTGTAAGCAATAAATAGGCAGTAAAATTGATCAACGAACACCGTCATGCTCAATACGAAGTGTATGTATATAGTTGATATGCCATACTTATTCTACCTTTTAATGGCATACGTTACATTATTAAAATTATTTGATTTTGGATAAATTAACGCGTCTACTATAGTTGGTTTCCACCGGAGGAAGTTGGAGGGAGCGAGTTTAAAAAAAGAAGGTTATCTCAAAAGTTCTTCCGTATTTCACTGGCCGTCTCATTGATATGCTGATACATCGCGACAGCGTTCAGGCGCGATTTTAAATTGTATGTTTAATAATAAAAAATTCGAGTTTCGAGTAACCAAAAAATACAATTTGGATGAGAACCATTCGAGATAATTTCTTAAAATACAGGACTCAAGTTATGATATTATAGTAATAAAGAGGTAGATTCTTATATGAATCTGGTGGATTGGGTTGTTGTATATTCTGGTGTTATCTCGTCAACGAGATACCACGATATGCCAAACCCCCCCATATTTCTTTTTTTTAGAGATCTGCTCACGAATTACCTCACGATGTCTCCATTTGGTGCGTTGAATTATTTTCAGTTATATGGGTTCTCTCTATTTTTCTTTCTTTTGGGGGGTGGGGTGGGGTCTAAACATATACCTGTAATATACCCGTTTTATAGGGTCACTTATTTTTACTCGATCGCCTTCTACTATATCCTCGTCTTGGCTTATCTGATTGTCGTGTCGATCATACCAATCTGTTTTTTTTATTTGTAAATATAAAGCTCGATTTCTTAGTTGGAGACTAAATACACAGAAATAATTCTTGATGAAAATTTGTGAAGTATAGTATTAGAATCGGGATTAGATACACATCCCTGCTCAGCTTCTTAGCTGATACAAGTGATGGTGGTGTGGCAGTGATCCCAGTGAAAATGACCGGAAGTTATATACTAACAGTGGTTTAAACATTCATGCCACTGAACAGTTGGTATATTATTTATTTTACTTCACTTAAATGTAGTACCCTATTATTTGTATTTACCACGTCCACCCCGACACAGCATCAGCCTGACCACATCGGCATAGGGACTACGTGATGATCTAGGCGGCGCCGCCCCCCATATGTGCGAGCAGATCCTGATGGCCAAATGGTTTTAAAGACTGTATAATCTCACATTATTGAAATATCACCCCCAATCGTAGACAAGTAATAATTGCAAAGCACCATATCTTCGATACACATACGGTAGTGACGGGAGGCCCGGCGAGGTAGGGAGGAGCGAGGGAGAGGAGGAGTGGGGGGGATTTCCCTTGACTAAATTAGAGGCAGGTTATTGTAAGCGTCGATTTTTAGTCTAGAGGTTACTTAACTCTAAGCTGTACAAATACAAGGAAAAAAATGGAGAAAATTACGTTTTGACGATCAAGTTTGATCAGGTTTCAATTATCCTTTTGGAACTTTGCTCAAGTTGAACCATAGATGCAGTGGTACATTTCGGTAACTGATGTTAACTAAATTTATGTTAGCAAGAAAGGCGTATCTCGCCCTGGTGAAATTGGTACCCAAATCTCCACTCTAACAAGAAAACATTGCTAAAGAAAGACGATGAGAAATTTTGTGGCCATATTTCCCACGATTAATAAAAAAAGCACTCGTCCAAGTGTCGTAAATAGTAAAATGGAAAATGAAACAAATATATGTCGCCCATCCTTTCCGACATGTGGGCATGCCAGATCACATGGTACAATACGAATCGGAAAGGCTGTCTGAGATATTATATGTAGATGAAATATTTATAATCGGTAGAGTATAGTGAAAGGATTGAATGGAAGGGTAAATCGCCTTGTTTGTAAGGAGTAATAAGAAAAAATATTTGGATTAATATTAAGGGGTATAAGATTGGGGGGTGTGCTCCTAGGGGGATTAAGAACCAATACAGGAGTCCGAGGGTGGTGTCTGGTAACATAAAATATTGAAGGCGTCGACCCAGGGGGTTTGAGACACGCACGGGGAAGACCAACGGTTCTTAGGTGATCTAGGAAAGGAAATGCGGGGTGCAATGTTTAAATCTGAATTGCAGATAGTGTTATATTAAGAATCAACTGCTTGACAAAATCTGCAGCCGGAATAGTCTGTATCAATCATCTATTTTGCGATACGGAATCAATTTAGTGCGCAATCCTCCATGGGGAACAATAGCCTAGAGTCCACAATAACGGTCTTAATATTCTCAGGGTCTCACCACGAACAGCGTTTGGGGGGGGGTGGTATGCTAGAAAATAGACCATCCTTTGCATAGTCCGTTCACTGTCTATGACACATAGATATCGATGGTCCGGGGCAAATAATCGTCATTATCCATTGTCTCCGGGGTCTGGAGGTAAGCCATAATTCCAAGATAGATATGTATCGGCACATGTTGGTGCGGTATTCAACTATAGACCGATGTTCGCACGGTATTATTAAGGTATAGTATCCTTGGACGTGTTTTTACTACTCGGTTCAGGCGTCGTAAAAAAATTCAAGTTTTTGTTAAAGAACTAGGGAATTCCCGGATGCTCCCCGAGCCATAAACTTTTTGGGTTCTTTGGCCCAAAGCATCACTGATCTTTCGGCACCATGGAATGGACAACAGTTTAGCATCAGACAATGGAGGAGGGTTCATGTTACTGACTGCCTAGCTTGTTTTGCCAGAATATCGGCTCCAGGGTCAAATACTGATCCGAAACATTTTCTGGGTAGTAGTTCTTTTAAGGGTAGGCATACAAAACTCATGGCACAACAATGGCGGTTCACTATGAAGACGACTGATGTCGGGTATAATCAGGAGACTGCTAGTTTTGAAAATAACACTGGACCTTTTGACCTCAAGGTCAACAAACTCTTATCAGGTTCTTTCTGTCATTCAATATGAATCCCGTTCCTACTTCTTTTGTTCTTTGAAGTAGCCCTACTATAACCTAGGGCTGGGGGGCCATAACACTGAGTGGATATCACTAATATTGTGGAATTTGATTGAGGAGCTTTATTTAAGCACGCGCTTTAATTAGCGTCCGCACTGCCAATCAGATGATATCCTTCAACTCCATACGGTGGGAGACGTAGCACATAATTCTGTTTAAACCTCAGTCTATATAGGGCGGGCGCCATAGGGAAAACAACGGCTGAAGGATGATGAGAACTGATAAGAAATCCCAAAAAAAATCAGCCTGCGGATTTTATGTTAGGTGGAACAGCTAAGCAGTTCCAAAAGCGTAAATTGACCCAAATGTTCATAATTGGTGTCCTGCTCAAAAAATATCAAGGCAACACCTTTGGTGATGTTCGCTCAGTTTATTCTTTATGAACGTAGGATCAATAATCATAGACACCTAATACTCTTATTCATATCGCCTGCCTGCGCTGTACTTAGTAAATTTTGGAAAGTGGCAGGGTGAAGGAGGCAAGACTTATTGTATGTGCGCCTCTGCTTCATATCTCTCCTGGAGCATTTGTGGCCGGCCTGGGCGGGAACCTACTTTGTGTGGATTTTCAGATAAGTCCCAACACAATGCACGCTGACAGGGACCTCGGGACATCATTTTCGAATTGTCCTCCCCTCGCGCGTCCTCCACTTATTCGGCCTACTTTCAGCTCCTACGTCCGTCCCTCGTTTATGCTCCCGCCCGGGGATGCTGGGGAACCCCCTTACAAGGACTCAAAGCACCGCAGACGCGATGAAGCCCCCCCGGATTGGTCGGCACTTATCCAACTCGTTGATGGACCCCATAAGTCAGGTCGAGCTTCGGCGACACTCTTATTATGGATCCCCCTCCTGCTATGCCTATTTTGCGATACCCTGTCCAACTGTCATTGTCTAAAGTTCCTTTGTCCCCAGTTTAAAACCCAATTGAAAACATCTTGCGATTGTTCCGGGTACAATACTCGCCCTCGTCTTGAATGAGTTGATCCTTCTTTTTGACCCCAGTATCTGCCAACATCCCCTTCGTCTTGGGGCCATGTTCCTGTCACGTCACCCACCATGGTTGCACCGGTAGAGAAGTGAGCCTGGCCCTCATGCTTTTGTTTTCCATCTGACGATCGTTTCGGTGATTCGACTGTTCTCGGCCAATTCACTTTTTAATTTATTCACTATCGTGGACCCGTTGTTATAAACCAATATAAGGAACGATAATGAGGACTGCTAATACCGTTTAAATAATCATTAACAAACATGGCGCCCGACAAAGTAAACAATAGCTAACCCGTGACTTAATCAAATAGTCCAAAATTTAGCCAGCTCAATTATTACTCAAATAATATCGACGTTAAGGTGCATGAACCCGAGAGAACCTCTTTTCGTAATCGAAACAAGTGTAGCGCTAGGATCAGGCTCGCCAATGGCATGGCATACTAGCCCATCCCTCCCTGTAGCACTCCCATTAAGTCGCTTGGCACCCGGGCTTTCCTCCCAACGACCAGAAATTTGGCTGTCTCATCGTATAGAAATTAAACAAAGGCGAAAAAGGAAGCGTGGCGAGCTAGTCAACTCGGGGTTCATAAAAAATACTGTCTTCATCTGAATTCTAAAATAGACTGGAACAAAGTTGTTTCGCAATACACAGGGCGGTATTCGTATTACATAACACATTCAAGTCATAAAGCGCAGTTTGATTTTGTAGCGCTTGACTCAATCTTTGGTATGCAAACACAGGTCCCATATTAATTTATGGCGCGGGAGGGGTATGAAATTTGGCCGCGATAATATAATGGTATCTTGATTAAAACAACGAAGAATATTTCGTTATCAGACCCTGTGATCACTACACCAATCACACTTTTGGGTTAGTGTGGTATCGCCGCTCCATCCGCAAGCTTAAGAAACAGTGACCCAGAGATAAAACGGCATGGCACTGACCCTTCGGCCGTGATCGAGAATCACTCGAGAGAGTAAATTAGGATAATTGAACGTATCCACACATACATATCATTCTCACTTACAATACAAAAACTTTTTGTATCAAGGAAAATAAGTCTGAATCTTGATTTAATGACCCCCTTACACTTTTTTTGTGGAAGTAATAATGTTTACAATGTGATGAACGCATAGAAGTACCAACTGGCAGGTATTATCTGATCCTCCTAATAATACTCTACGTGTGTACACACAGATATATACTGGCCAAGCAAAATTTAGCATCACGATAAATGGATATTACTAATACACCGTGTGTATACACTACTACGCGGATACTCGCGATACACTACCTAAATAAGGAGGGCCATACGTAGCGTAGTATACATCGGCGGATCGTATTATATGACGATATCCTTGTGATAGGACTATTTTCATCAGCAGTAGTCATACACAACAACATGCGAATAAACTGGATAATATTATATAAGCACGTGGGTGAAATAACAAACATCTTTTATGTCATAGATTTTCAACTAACGAACGAATACTGGAATTATACCTTAGCAGAATGCACGGGTGTGTAACACACAACGTGACGATATGGAACTATAGGAATTTTAACTAATAACAGCGCCTTGATTAATACTAACAAACTACCTACGCCGACTAACGGATATCATTCACTGCACGTGGCTATAACAACAGGCAACACTATGACGATAACTGGATAACACTACCTACCGCGATGTATACACGTGTATACACAGCATAGATTAAAAAGAACAGATTATCTGCGATAATAATATAGAATGGACAAGTGTGTTATTACATACAGCAGACACGATAACTAAGACTTAATTTATATTCACACGTGTGACATCACCAAAAGCACACGATCTGCGGATAATTATATACTCCACGTGTGGATAATACACAGCACGCATTGAAATATATGGGCGATAAGTTATCATGTCCAGCGTGTTGTATATTTTCTTACAGGAGATGGCAGAACAATCAGATACTTACGAGATAATTATAACACAGTGTATATAACAGACACAAATCGATAAAGCAGGAAATAAAATATATGGTTGACCCACTCGTGTGTCATACAAACACAAGCAAACGCGTATTAAAACTGAAGGTAATATATACCAACATAACCATACACGTGGCGTATACACAGCACGCGTATAACTCATGGGATACATAATTATACACCGATGGATATATTCCACAGCACGTGATTTCGATATCTGTTAACAACATGTATCGACATCCCATTAGTTTTTTCTTATTGGCCCCCCTAACGCTATGCAAATCAAAGGTCTCGGACCTTTCAATAGGACAGTTCTTGGAGAACTTCTCGAACAACCGGAAATGTCGGGGCATTTACACGTAACCCAGCCGCTTGGTAAAGTCTCTAACAATTTCTTACGATAATTTAGTTAACCCTTTTGCATTTGTCGCCCATGCTGCAGAAGATCGTTAATTTGTCATCGGAGCTGGGAGATGAACCTAACCGATATGTTTATGTATGAACGTTTGTTTCTCTCAGCAGTTTTTGTTCAACCGAACAGTAACTCTTGCAGGAAAAGGCATATCCGGGAGCAAGAGACTGAATAATGGGAAATACTGTATGAGGGAGATATGAAAGTTTAAACGTCCTCCCATCCACTGTGACTGTCCTGACCAATCACAATTGCAGTTGTATGGAATTATAATAGTGGTATATCCTCGTTCGTGATAAGTTCACACTGATTTACCCGGAACGCTAAGTAGTGTGCACTCGTTCCGCTTGTAATGGTCGTACAAAAGAAAAAACATCCCAAGTATGCTGAGTCAAAACCGGGTGATATCACGACGTCACAATGTGTATAATTATCTCCAGTACGCCTGCGTGTACAACACAACGCGTCACACATTACACACGTGTATAATATCCATATCGCGTGTTGTGTAAAAACCGCGTGTAAGTATCCCAGTATCCGCGTGTTGTGTATAACCAGTTAATATCTCAGTATTCGCGTGCGTGTATCCACACGGTGTATAATACCAGTACGTGTGCTGTAGTATACACACGTGTATAATATCCAGTATCGCCGTGCTAGTTCAAACTGTGTAACAACGGCGTTTCCTAGTTAATCCAGTATCGTGTGTTGTGTATACCCACGTGAAATAAATCACAATAATCGTCGTTGCTTCGTACACAAACGCTCCAACACAGGATGTTCATAATATCCCATACCGGCGTTGCTGTAAACAAACACATGTATAATAATACAAGTGTCGCGTCTGTGGTATACCACTCGTGTAAGTTATTCCAGTACGGCGTGCTGTGTACTACCCACCGTTATAATTAATCCAGTACGTGTGCGTATATACAGCACGTGTAAATATCT